>JBBPQW010001102.1:0-10196 GCA_038092695.1 Boletus rubropictus | reverse complement strand
GATAGTGTCCAGAGTAGGAAATGCAAAAGCTGGAGGGGGCCAAGTAGGAGGGAGATGAGAATGAGCTGGAGGGAGATGAGAAGGTGCAAAAGAATGAGAAGGCACAGGAGAACAAGTTGGAGAAAGATAAGAAGGCACAGAAGAACAAGAAGGTACAGAAGAATAAGCTGGTGTTATTTAATTTTTAAAATTTTGATCATGTGACTTCTCACATGACTTAGCACATGACCATGGGAATATCATGTGACTGAGGTCTAGAACCTATGACATCATAACACATGATAAATGCATATATTTAATCTCCATCTTTTCTACTTTTCTTCTCACACTACCTCATTAATCTCTGTACTCTCATATATACATGTATAGTAATTACTCTCATGCACTGCTTGGTCCATGTGCAGTTGCCTACAATATATAAGGCAAGTGCCCTTCGCTGGTATCCCCAGCTTTGGTCACTTGTCATTGGGACTTACAATCCTTGTGGCTTGATTTGAGCATTCTTTTCTACTTTCTTTTCTTTGTGCCAGCAGTTGATGTACATTGCAATGGGCTCAGCTGGTGTTTGTTTCCTTAGGGTTGCAATACTTGACCAGAGCGTGATACACTACCCAGGCCACAGGATTTAAGTGGATGAGAGTTATTGAAATACTTGATGTCCTAGGGCAAATCATCTGAATAGGTTGACACATGACTGCTTATTGTTAAAGAGAGTATCTTGTTGGGACATGATTGGCCCCTTACCTGAGCTAGGGCTACAAGGCATTTAGGAATAGATGATATATTTGATCCCCCCTGCTGTATTGAAGATTCCGGGATTACAGTCTACTGAGAAGCACCCGTTAAGTGCTATATGCCACCAGCCATTGTAGCTGCTGTCACATTCAGAGGGTTTACATTAAACCTCTTTCCATGGACACCTCTACTCTGCAATTTGTAAGAAGAAGATTCATTTGAGTGTGTAAGTCTCTATCCACCTCAGAAGACATCATTTTCCTCTTGCTGAAGAAGCAAAGTCACAGAAGGTATTATCTATGCAACAAGAAGTACTATCTCTGCCCTTTTGTCCATCAAGTCTGCAGAGTGTGATTGAGAGATACTGTACAGTAAGGATAAGGTGGCAGAAGATGAATTAGCTGCTTTGTTTGGCTTTTTATGAGCATCCTCCAACTTCTGCCTACTATCCCCTGAACCCCACCAATCATCACCATCACCAATGACATCCTCCAAAAAATAAATGAGGAAGCTCCTCAAAGCCTTTCTTTATAACTGAGCTCACAATAGTAGCTCAATCTCCAAGAAGATAGCCAACCTGGACAACTGGGAAGGTGAATGAAGCAAGTTCTGGAATTGGATGGCTTCAATGCAAGTTTGGATTTCCTTGCAGAAATGGGAGTCCAACAAACTCAGGACTGTCATGGTTCTATCCCAGATAAAGGAAAAAGCCATGGCATTCACACAACTTTATCTTGAGGAGTATTGCGACAATGAAGAGAAGTTGGCTTGGAATGCCAATAGAGCAATTGTCCCAGGCTCAAGACAAGGAGATGGGGTTGGCCCAATTGGAGAGGACTTTAAGATACTATCAAGGAGTTCTTTCAGATTGACGTGCTCACACATGAAAGTCTTTGGGCATTGCAGGCTCTTCATCAAAACAATGCATTTATTGATGCATTCCTCCAGTGCTTCAAAGTTTTTAGCAGGAAGGCAGGTATAGAGGAACAACACCAAATTGACCTCTTAAAGAAAGTGGTGGACCTTCAAGTTTACACTCAGGTTCACATGATCTGGCCAGATCAGGAAGAAAGCTTGATTAATCTGGTTAATGTCTACCAATGAGTAGGCAGATCTTTTGAGTCAGCAGCTGTAGAACACAGACTCAACTTTGGATGAGGGCCACCTAACACCCAATGGGGTCCATGGGTTCCCCAACATCCTAACCAGGGATTACATTTTATGCTAACTGGTATGCAACTGGACTGTGGAGCATCTATGCAAGTAGACATGGTTACCACACCACAAGAGAAGCAGACATATAGTATTATGGCTGTGGGAAGCTGGGACATCTTCAGTGGGATTGCCCACAAAACTCCAATAGGAGGCACTGCCCTAATCAGGTGCAACAAGAAAAAGCCCAGGCTGGGGCTTCAAAAATGTGGTCTATTTGGGTCTTCAATGAGGACTCAAAGCAATATGAAAAACTGTGGGAAGCTGTTTTCCCTGAGGCTCAGGCCTCTAGTCAGCAACAAATGGGCAAATCTGAGGGATCCTCCAGCATCTCGGTCCATCAAGCATACATGGGAGAAAAAGCATATGTCTATTGGCTTGATATGTTTATGGCTGAGGTGAAAGCCAAAGCTGTGGAGTCTTTAAAAGAAAGCAACTAGGTGACAGTAGGGTATTGCTTAGTAAGCTGGATAAAAGTAAGAAAAAATTGGATAAATATTTAAAAAATAAAAAAGTTTTTGATTGGTTACTCAGATTTGACACTTCTGTTTCATCTTGTTTTTCTGTACTTGTAAATTAGGACTGCATTGATAGCAGTGAGCTAGTTATTTCTAGTTTTGTTCCTTATATGGCATCAGTTTCATGTCCAAATAGAGCCAGTAAGATGCCAATAACAGGTAGCTGTTATGAACCCTTATTTCTTCACTTAACTTTTCACTTTCGATTTCTCTTTTCAATGTCACGTGACCAGTGCACGTGACCATGAGAGCATGCACATGACCCAAGTCTAGACTGGTCTAGACTATGACATCATGCCTCATGGTTTACACGCCTATTTAATCTCCATTGCTTCTCTTCCATTTTACACTGCCTCCGTGAGAACACTATGTACTTGTATAGTAATTAGTCACATGCACTGCTTGGTCTGTGCACACTCTTGTACAATATATAAAGGCTTGTGTTCATCGCTGGCATCCCCAGCTTTGACCACTTGTCATTAGGGTTAAAACCTTCTGATTGGTGTGCTTCAGCTCTTTCTTGTTCTCTTCTCCTCTTTTCTATCCTCACCAGTAGCTGGTGTACGCTGCAACAGGCTCGGCTAGTGGTGTGTTCGCAAGAGCATAACACTTGGTCAAAGCTTGATACACTATCCGGGTCCCAGGGTCAAGGGAACGAGAGCTGATAACCACTTGACAGTTATATGAGTGTCACCTCGTGAATGGGACTTTTCGCTGCCCAGAGAATAGGGCCTTGTACTGGGAGTTTCCAGTTTGCATTTCATTGTCTCCTGACACCTTTAGGGGAGCCCCTAGGAAGGGCATGTTTTTGTATTGCTAGCCAGAAACTTCTAAGTCACCCCTTTGGGTTGATAGCCACGCCAGGGTTGTGCCTGGTTTGCGAAGGGCGACTAGTAACCTCTCACGGAAGTTGCTAGGCTGAGCCTATATCGTTGTGTTAGTTCCCTGAGACCAGGGAGGTAGAGCGTCATTAAATAGCTCTAAATAGTTTTATGTGTAGTACTTCTTTGGTACACGGATTGCTGAAGAAGACTTGTTACCCCTCGTTTCGACGCAGACATTATTACCTGCATTCGAAAAAAATACTTTTTACGCTCCTTCGTCTGCCGAATCCCCAGAGCACACTTGGAAGATAGTGCGCAGTAAGGACTAGGATTTGAAGTGGAGCCTGCCGAAGAAACCCTTGAAGATTCCTTTTCCTGATTAAAACTTACCCCCAACTCTCCACCCCGCACCAAGATGGCCTCTGAGGCCGAAGACCTTAAGCAGTTACTTGCTGCTTTTTTACAAGAACAAAAGAGGGATAGCGCCTCTATTACTAAGAAAGTCGCCGACCCAGGAGATTGGGAAGGCGAATGGTCCAAGTTTAGGAACTGGATCGCCAACGTAAAAGTCTGGGTCTTGCTTCAGAAGTGGGACTCAGATAAGTTGAGGACTGTGGCGGTCCTCTCCCAGATGAAGGGAAAAGCCGCCACTTATGCCAGACTCCGGCTAGAGGAGTATTGTGGTGACGAAGAAGAACTCACCACGCTAGGAGAACGCCGAGGAGACAACACCTGGCCAGACTGGCGCTTTCTCCAGAGCAACATAAGAGAACATTTCCAGATAGATGTTCTCGCCCACGAGAGTTTGAGGACTCTACAAAACCTCAAGCAGAATAACGTTGTGGTTGACGTGTTTCTGCAAAGATTCGACATTTTGTCGAGAGAGGCCGATGTGGAAGAGAACCACACAATAAATCTCCTAAAGATGGGAGTGGACCCCCGCATCTACTTACAGATTCACATGAACGCTCCAGCTGAAGAAGAAAGGCTACAGAGCTTGATAGCCACCTACAGGAGAGTAGGGCGAGCTTTTGAAAGCGCCGCAATAGAATGTGGTATGAATTTCGGCCGTGGCAGCCAACAGCCACAACAAGGAAGGTTCCAGCAACCCTGGATTGCTGGACCCCGGGGACAGCCCCCCCGGTTTACTCAAACGGGCACTCAACCAGGCAGAGGAGCCCCTATGTCTGTTGACGTGGTTAAGACTGCTCCAGACACTAGGACGTGTTACGGCTGTGGGAAGCCGGGACACATTAAGTGGGACTGCCCCCTTAATCCCAATCAGAGGCCGCAACCTCCACAAGGACAAGCCCGACCCAAGGCTCAAAACAGGGCTATCGGCACATGGGTCCTCAATGAGGATACAGGAACCTATGAGCAAGTATGGGAGTTGCAGTCTCCCGAAGTAAAAGCTGCGCAAGCACAGGTGTCACCTAGCACCTCCTCAAAACAGGCATATATGGGAGATGAGGCTCGGGCCTATTGGCTTGACGTTTTTACAGCCGAAGCGAAAGCAAAGGCGGCCAAGTCTTTAAAAGAAAACAGTCCCTGAATGGTAGGGTGTTCAGTGGACAAGGACCTATTACTAAAAAAGGAGAAAAAAGCGGAAAAGAACAAAAAGAAAAAATAGTTTATGATTGGCTTCTGGGCTATGATAGTCAGCTCAGAAATATTTATCAAGTACTATCACATGTAAATTCGGACTGTAGTTCTTCTGCAGTGAGTTGTATTAGTACCCCTAGTAACAGTATTGGTAGACGTTCCAAAGCGACCAGAGAGTCTCCAAGGATGAGTAAAAGCTCAACCGGGACACCCTTGGGAAAGGCTTCTGCGTGTAATCTCACAAGTGAAAACTCTGTAGGCCAGCCAGAGAAGGATACTCCTTCTGGGGAAACCCAGCCCCCCTTGGTGAGAACGGAAGAGCCGGTGACAGGGCCACTCCAGGAGAAGGAAACTAAGGAGCTGACGCCATGCTGCGAAGAGGACTTTCCCGTATGTACCATTAGTTCAGCACTTACGTATTTAATATCAGGTGGTTCAAAGTCTGAAAGGGGGTCTCCATCACGGAGCTCGGCACCGGACTCAAATAATAGCGTGCTTAATTCCCTGTTGGACTATACTTTCTCTTCATCATTATTTACTAACAAAATCCCTACAGAAAGAAGTTCGTTGACGTGTGCAGGAGATTTCTCTCCTCTTGTAGCCATCACCTACCAGAGTAAAGAACAATGGAGAACAAGGACTCTACGAGCCTTGTTAGACTCTGGTGCAGTAAACATGTTCATCGACAAAAAATATTGCGATAGTCATGATATTAAATTAATACCTCTGGAAAGACCTGTGACTGTCTTCAATGCTGACGGCTCTCAAGGAGCAGCGGGCAAGATACAGCACAAGGTAAAATTATTTATCTCCATTCACGGACATTATGAAGCGATAGAAGCATTCGTGATCTCTTTAGGGTCACATGCTATGATGATCGGGTATGATTGGCTCAGCCGCCACAACCCTATGATAGATTGGGTCAAAAAGACCATCTCTTTTGGACGCTGCACGGAACAGTGCCATATTATTAAAAGCGCTGTTGAACAGCAATTCGTAGATGTACATAGCATAGAAACGGAAGTCACAGGAAAAGTACCAAAAGTGTACCACGACTTCCTAGATAGGTTCTTGGAAGAAGAATTGGCCTGAATGCCGATAAGGAAACCCTGGGATCATGCAATTGATCTTAAACCTGACTTTGTTCCCAAGAAAGGCAGGGTTATTCCTATGTCAGATACGGAGAATGAAGAAATCCGTAATTTTATTGAAAAAGAATTGAAAAAAGGGTATATTAGGCCAAGTAAGTCGCCTCAGACGGCGCCGGTGTTCTTTATCCCCAAAAAAAATGGAAAAAAGAGACTTGTCATGGACTATAGATATTTAAACGATGGAATGGTTAAAAACACCTATCCATTACCCCTTATCTCGCAGTTAATTGATTGGCTTAAAGGTGCCGACATCTTCACAGCGATGGATCTTAGATGGGGATTTAATAATATTCGAATCAAAGAAGGCGATGAATGGAAGGCGGCATTTGTAACGCCCATCGGAGCCTATGAACCGACCGTTATGTATTTTGGCCTCATGAACTCACCCCCTACTTTTCAGGGAATGATGAACGATATCTTCAATGACATGTATGCCTTCGTAATTATCTATATGGACGATATTATGGTCTTCTCCAAGGGTAAAACCAAGGAGCAACATGAAGACCTAGTTGAAGAAGTTCTCTTGTGTTTACGCAAGAATAATTTATTTGTCAAACCAGAAAAATGTGTTTTCTCAGCTGACAAAGTAGACTTTTTAGGAATGGTAGTTTCTAAAGATGGCATCCAAATGCAGAGCAAGAAAACGGCCGCTATCAAAGATTGGCCGGAACCAACACGCTTGAAACAGGTACAAGTGTTCTTAGGGCTATGTAATTATTATAGGAAGTTTATTGAGGGCTTTGCCGATATCGCCCGCCCTCTAAACAACTTGACGAAAAAGGACACCCCTTTTCGATGGGGTATAGAAGAAAAGGCAGCCTTTAGGGCTTTAAAAAAGAAGTTCACGGAAGCCCCGCTCCTCACTTATCCAGACAGCTCGAGAAGAATGTGGGTAGAAACAGATGTGTCAGACATTGCCACTGGTGGAGTATTATGGCAAGAATGTCCAGATATGGTATGAAGGCCTTGCGCCTTCCTTTCTCATTCTTTTAACTCCACCGAGCGGAACTATCCTATTTATGATAAAGAACTGCTAGCAGTAATCCGCGCCCTAGAAGAATGGCGCCATTATTTAATAGGACATACAGAATTCGAGATCTGGACAGATCACAAGAATCTCGAATATTGGAAGAAACCGCAAACGCTGTCCAGGAGACAAGCGAGATGGCACACTTTCCTCCAAGAATTCAACTACATCTTTATCTATAAGCCGGGATCACAAAATCGAGCCGACGCTTTCTCACAACGACCAGATCATGGAGACGCGGTCTTAGATCTCAACAAGGACGTCGTTGTATTACCAGAAAAATTATTTGTTAAAAATGTTTCTCTTTCCTCTTCATTTCAAGAAAAACTTAAAAAAGAATCAGAAAAAATAAAAGACAATTTTATACCAGGATATTCATACGATAACCATTCTTCATTATTTATCAAAGATAATGAGCAAAAGGTCTTTGTACCTGAAGAACTCCACATCGAACTGTTGAGAATATGCCACGATGAACCTGTATCAGGTCACGCTGGACAATATCGTACTTATCAGCAGGTTGCCAAGTTCTTTTCTTGGCCTGCTATGAAAAAAGATATTATTAAATATGTAGAACACTGCCAAGGGTGCGCCCTCATGAAGGGTAAGCAAAAAGCACCGGCAGGAAAAGTGTTACCTCTCCCAGTAGCCAAAAGGCCATGGGAAGATATTTTGATAGACTTTGTTACTGGACTTCCTCTCTCCAATGGCTTTGATGCCGTTTGTACTATAGTAGATCGTTTTTCTAAGAAAGTTGTCTACGTGCTGTGCACAAAAAACACTTCCTCTATGGACTTAGCTAAGATATTTAGGGACAATGTTTGGTGTATCCATGGCCTCCCCTCGATGGTCGTATCAGACCGTGGACCCCAGTTTATATCCGAGTTCACTTCGGATTTGTGCAAACTCCTCGGGATTTCACAGAAGATCTCCACAGCCTATCACCTGCAGACAGACGGGCAAACCAAGCGGTTGAATCGCGAAATGGAGCAGTACTTACGTACTTACGTGTTGAAGAAGCAGGAGCTCTGGAGCGAGTGGATCAAGCTAGCGCAGTTCCACCATAATTCCTCACTCACGACCGCCACAGGTTGTACTCCTTTCGCTGTCACCCGAAATTATCACCCTTGGTTAGGCTTTGAAGGATCCTCTTCATCCCTCGCAGGACACTTTCACCAGCAGGCTGGTATTGCACATGACGACGTTCGAACATCGCTTGAGCATGCTCGCAAACGGATGATATTGCAGTCGGACAATAGACGGTCCGATGCGCCTGCTTATAAATTAAATGATAAAGTTTGGCTGTCCATGGACAACTTGAAGTTACCATACACCGTGCGCAAACTTACCCAGAAATGGATTGGACCTTATTCTGTCACTCGAGTTCTTCCTAACGCAATCGAGTTGCGTCTTCCCTCTTCCATTCGAATTCACCCGGTTGTGAATATTTCTCGTGTCAAACCCTATCGCGACACACTACCAGGGCAACCTGTCTCTCGCCCAGATGCAATTGAGGTGTTTGACAAAGGTCATGAGGAATATGAAGTGGAATCAGTCATTTCTTCTATGATGAACCGATGGAAGCTTGAATATTTGGTCCATTGGTGTGGTTATGACAAAGCAGATCGCACATGGGAGCTGGCGGATAACTTAGTGAACGCACAGGATGCTGTTCAGCAGTACCACCACGCCCACCCTTCCGCCCCTCGACCTCTTTGTGGACTTTCGACAGCTGAATTTACTTCACTATTTAATATCTTTGGCCCTGAAGCGGGTACTGGATTCACAGTGACTTGTCTGGAATACAAGTCTTCAGGGGGGGTAGTGTTATAAACCTTTATTTCTTCACCTAACTTTTCACTTTCGATTTCTCTTTTCAAAGTCACGTGACCAGTGCACGTGATCGTGAGAGCATGCACATGACCCAGGTCTAGACCGGTCTAGACTATGACATCATGCCTCATGCCTATTTAATCTCTGTTCCTTCTCTCCTATTCTACACTGCCTCCGTGAGAACACTATGTACTTGTATAGTAATTAGTCACATGCACTGCTTGGTCTGTGCGCACTCTTGTACAATATATAAAGGCTTGTGTTCATCGCTGGCATCCCCAGCTTTGACCACTTGTCATTAGGGTTAAAACCTTCTGATTGGTGTGCTTCAGCTCTTTCTTGTTCTTTTCTCCTCTTTTCTATCCTCGCCAGTAGCTGGTGTACGCTGCAATGGGCTCGGCTAGTGGTGTGTTCGCAAGAGCATAACAAACTCTAAATAACAGTAATGAATGTGGGAATAGAAGCAGAAGCTTCAATGCCAAGTGAGTGGTAATTAAAGTATCTAGATGTGAAGATCAGAAGGGAATCTAGATAGTGTATACTATATCGGGGAGATCGAGATCCTACAGATCAAGATCTAGTACTACTATAAGGGGAAAGAGTGGAGATTAGATTCAAGATGAGATCCAATCTCTGAACTCTATAATATCATCAATGAATGTAAATAAGGATTAGCTAATAGGGTCTGACTAATAGCTAATAGGATTTCATCAATGAGGCAAGCTTAATAACTACATGTGTATGATGTAATGTCATCACATGACAAGTCACATGGCATCATGTGATCAGAGATCACATGGTAGGTGCACGGAGAACGGCTCATGGACTATGAGATCTCACAGTCACGTGCAAGAGAAATCAAAAGGATTCTAAATACAAGGATGGCTCGATCTATAGCATTGCTGCTAGAGACGTCATTGCTCTTGTCAAGTACTGATACTAATGACTATGGTGATACAATGGAGCCTAGCACTCCAAAGGGTATGGTTTGTCATAAATGGTTGTTGAAGGTGAATGATAGCATGAGCCTTTGTGAGGTCATGAGGAATGTGAAAGTGTAAACAAATGACTATCGTCGAGTGTTGGACAACATTGGCAATTGGTAAATAATGATGATGGTATTAAATATGATTGTTCACTCTATTCACAACATCCTTGACCTCTGAGTGGGATTCATTTATTGCAGTATATTTGTGTTTGAATTGATTACACACCAGGAGTTCAGCAGTATCTATCCAATCATCTTCCCACTGGGCAGACTGGAAATATTAATATTGGAGTTTGTGACAGGGAT
>JBBPQW010001101.1:0-10203 GCA_038092695.1 Boletus rubropictus | reverse complement strand
GGTATTGTTATAATATTGCGGATGCGTTGTGATCATCTTGCCCCCCCCCTCTCCATTCCCGCTCTCTGTTCCCCCCTTCCCTTTTCCCCGCCTTTTCTTGTGCTATTGTTTGTATGGAAGTTGAAGGTCACGTTCCTGTATACTACTATGATGCTTCCGCCGTTACGCGTTGTCCTCTGCTGGTTCATTCCGTTCACTGAGATCGGTACTGATCGATGTCACCCCTCCCAATACCTTCCGCCGAAAAATAAAAATAAAAAAAGCGCCAAGGCATAGGGCATGGTACGATCGTGACTGCGTCGAATTCTAATTCATCTATGAACAAGGACGATCCGACCTACGGAATAGCAGCCTACCGCCATATGTAGTCGACTCAGGAATATTTTTTTAAAAAGCCTTGATAAACTTCCCCCATCATCATCGCGTACGAAGCCAACTCCCAACTGATAAATCCCCTAGACATACCCAAACGATTCGACCGCCATTCAGAATGCCAGAGAATCCCGAAACAGGAAACCTCAACGCACGACGCACCGACCGCGTCACTTGAGAACCACATACGAGGAATGATCAGCCACCATCAACCGTCGGAACCCAGCAAAGAGGTCCATACGCTTACCTGCGACAGACATGTTTCCCATCGCCGTGTTCACCTCCCCTCGTAGCATCCACTCTATCCTGACAAACGGTGGTAAAATCCAATCACACCTGCCTTCCTTATCTAGCGTTCTCTCCAAATCAACCGAATTGATCCCACTAAACGGTATCCCGCCCCTGGTGGCAAAGAATCTGATCGACACTGTCAGCCAAGTCGGCGTGAGAGCGTTAGTCGGAAAAAAGCACATCCGATCTCCACCGGACGTGACCTGAATTTGTGGCAGCATGTCAGAATGCGCAGTCGACACTAGTCATTGTACACCTGCGTCGCGTACCACCCAAATAAACACCACCCTACGACATTGGATTGATCCCCGTCGAGTTATCCTGAAAATACACGCTGTTTTCTGCAACTGTACGTACTTGTTTCCGAATAATGACTTACTCCGATCACGTTAAGGAACCCTGGTAGCCCGACCTTCCTGCCGTGGAGTGCCCGTCAACGTCGAATGTTCCGAGGAACATTTCACCAGTAACGAATATGGACGTATCATACCAGGTGCAGTTCCGGACGGACCATCGATGAACAATTTCAGTCTCGTTTCGTGCTGCAAATTCTCTCAGGCGTCTCGTAAGTCCACTTCTGACGTTGATAAGAAAAACAAGTCCCTTCCGATCCGAAAAGGGATGTGCTTCAAGCGGGAATGTCGACATAGGTGACATGATGAGGTAGACAATCTATCCGGGTGACCACTGAAAATGTGGTGGGCGACGAACTCTCACCCGGACATAGTCATCGGAAAGGAGCTCGGTGGTTATATCTTGCAGCTTCGCACGCCGACTGAATCCGCAGTACAAGTGATTGCAAATCACCACCCGAGCGACCCAAATCAACCGACCGAGCCCCAAAACCAAGAAGGATGGCCGGATCCAGTGAAGCACTCAATTTAAACTTGTCAGCATCGCATCTTGAATGTGGAGAGGTTTGCTTGCTGTGCTAAGAAAATGCAGACTCTTGTGAGAAAATAGTGGGTCAAGACTGATTTTGCTTACAGCACTGCAATGGAATGCATGTAGAAGAGAAATTCATAGGCCCTGTTGCGAATGACGCGCAGCGATACTACTGCCGTTTGATGGTAGGAAGCTGATCAAAGATGCACATCAATCACCAAACGACGGGCATACCTCCCACCAGCATCGTATATCTCACCACCCGCGTGAATGAATAATAACCCGAAACAAGGCGAATGTGATTTAGCTGAGACTGCGATCAGTTCATATGCCAAAGCGTACCGTCGCAAACATACCTTGCCATAGCCAAGGCTGGTGACGACTGCGCGACTAGGACGAGGAGAAATCATCCAAGGACACGATGTTTATTCTTGGCGACAAGAGCCGTGACATACGGAAATTTGACTGGCAGCAAGTGCCATTCAACGTCTTGCATTGAGCCTTGTTACCTCGAGCTTAATGTCCACAGACACCCAAAAGATTAAATGACGTGATGATAGCTGTCCGCCAACTCACTTCCTGCAAAGGTCCACACGAGAAGAAAGGCGATGTATGCGAAAGTGAGGAAAACATGGCCACTGTAGCAGCCCCACTCAAGAGCCCGGCGGAATGCGACAACCCAATGTTAGAGTATAACCGGCATGCGGCACATGCCGTGATTACATAATCGCCAGTACCATCGAACTCCATGACTACTAAGAGTATTCTACACAAGGGACCATCCACGTCGGCGCGCGCACCTCGCAGATATATCCGTCGACCTCACTTGGTGGTCGAGCACTTTGGAGTGCAGGATCAAATCCCACTGGAAACAAACCATGATGGCCAGGAAGATAGCCATGCTTTGCTTCCTCTGTGGGATAGTAATGGGTGAGCAAATCATCCGGTTTCGAGGTTCTTACGCAGATTTGTTGCATCTAACTCCCACCGGCCACCCGTCGATCGGCCACCATTAAGGCACGCCATCCTAACGAGTGTGGGTATTCAAGGCACACCCGTGTCGAGGGAGCTTCCGGAACGAGTCGTCGAGCAGAAGTTCCATGTCAACCAAGCCGTCGGAACGCCAATCAACCGGGCGATAGTCCAATGAATTCTTCCCGAGTGCAGATGCTATTAGAAAGTATGCAAGTCCTGGTTCTGTACGGAGTTTAGATCCACGAAGGCGGTCAATGTATGTAGGACTCGAATTCCTCCAGAATTGGGCTTTTGAATTGACGACGCGTCGACTTGCCGAGTAGGCGCTGAAGAGAGAGCTCAATTCGGGAAACAAGGATTGTCCATGCGACTCGTGACCAAGCATGGTGCACCAAATTAGTGCGAGGACCGTCGCTGTTACTCATCCAGCCAAGATTTCACGCCATACCTCCCAGGGTTTCCACAGATCCAACTGAGAGTTTACATCTCTCGGGTTCCCACAGTTCGTGTCTCCATGTTTTTTTTTTTTTTTTTTTGCTTTACGTGGACGTGCCATCAAAACAACTCTCAGGTGAACTCGACAGAGGTGGAGGTATTACACTTGTTTCAGTTGTTCGCTGCTCGTACAACAACACTCCCGTTGTCGTCATGGGGTTCGTGATGTTGTCGTCGCCAATCAGGCTCGCCGTTTCCACAGGCATGGCATACATGCGATAGTCTTCGGCGTCCTCTCCATCATCATCCCAAGCTACGTCTCGCGGAACGACGTTAATCAACCGGCAGTTGTTTCCTAATCATTTCCCTAATTAGGCAACCGTGTAGGATTGTGCGCCGTAGTGGCGCTGAATACAAAGTTGGTTGACCGCGTTTGGGCGACAGCCAGCGTCGAGGCTCGCCAACAAGGGGAATTTTTCGCTGGGCAGACTCGGTGACGCCAGTGTGAGTTTTGTGGATCGCTTCCTCTCGTGTATCCTTGATCAAGGTGCTCCTCACCATCCTTCTTGATGAGCAGCATCACCATCTCTTGCAGTGCTGCCGGCTGTGTCGTGCATTTGGCACAATCCAAAGTAAAAACGCTGAAATCAGCCAACGGTCTACGACCAGGTCCCGACAGCAGCGTTGGCTGAACTCGGGAATGCTTTGAAACTGGAAAGTGACTAATAGTATACAGAGAACAAGCAACTCAACTTACAAATGCGAGACCTGTGTCGTGGCTCTCGTATTTCTTCATACCAAATAGTCCTCCAAATCCACGAAGGTATATGCCAGTGATGTAGTGTGCGTCTGGCGATACCAGGTAGGAAACTCTGTCAAACTACTCCATCAAGAGGTGTTCGAGTGATCGAACCTGCGGTCTGGGTTAATCCCCTAATTGCAAGCTTGGGTGCACTCAGGAATGGATGTCCTATAGTGATACAGATACCATGAAGTTGGCCAGGTTCAGAACAGCAGAGAATCTGATATGATGTCGCTGCCAATGGTACGCCATTAGTTCCCTGATCGATCATCTCCTATGTATAACACAGGAACGTTCCGCAAACATTGACCGCCAGAACAACATCTGGATCATCCACGGTTTCTATGAAAGAAGCCTGTGCCGTGACTATCATGTGATAATGCACGATTGTATGCTCTCAGGTGCTGTGCAGCATACAATCGTGCATTATCACACGATAGTTCAAGTTATCAACATGGCCTACAATCTGATAGTGTTTGTTGTGAGCGACGGATTTAGAGAAACGCCCAAATCACGTGACCATCTTTCAGGTCTCTCACGTCAAGATGTCTAGCATTCGTTTCCTCTGCCTGATTCAAGGTGTCGAGTTCACCTGAGAGCTGTCCCCACGTGAAACGAAAATAATGAACCATGCCAAGTAACGGGGGACGCGAACTGTGGGAACCCCCGAGGGACACGATGTGAATTCTTACCTGGTCTCGGCCGCACGTCAAACATTGTGAGACGCGAACTGCGGAATCCTGGGAGGTCTCTTAACTGGATGAGCAACACCATCCGCGCCAAGGCCAATGATGTCACGCTTGGTCATCAACGTGGTGCTTCGCAATCCTTGTTTCCCGAATTGAGCACTCCCTCCAGCGCCGACTCGACAAGTTGACGCGTCGTAAATTCGAAAGCCCAGTTCTGGAGGAATTCGCGTCCTACATACATTGACCGTCTTTGTGGGTCTAATCACCGTACAAGAAGAGGCCCGGAATACCTCAGAACCAGGACTTGCATACTTTCTAATAGTATCTGCACTCGGAAAGAATTCATCGGACTATCGCCCGGTTGATTGGCGTTCCGACGGCTTGGTTGACATGGAACTTCTGCTCGACGACTCGTTTGGAAGCTCCCTCGACACGGGTGTGCCTTGAATACCCACACTCGTTAGGATGAATCCACTGGATCATTGCCCCGATTGATTGGCGTTCCGACGGCTTGGTTGACATGGAACTTCTGCTCGACGACTCGTTCCGGAAGCTCCCTCGACACGGGTGTGTCTTGCGCTGCATAGAATACCCACACTCGTTGGATCTACAGGATGGCGTGACTCATTGGCGGCCGATGGAGGAGGAAGTCGTTCGATTTCAAGGCGCTTACACGGATTCCAACCTATATAACAGCAGATAGAGATCCTGATATTCATTTCTACCAACCTCTCTGGTCGGTCATTCGTTGCATCCAACTCCCCCGTTACTATCGCCATGCTATCCCTCGCAGAAGAAGCATGGATCTCTGTCGCTGCCTTCCTGGCTATCATTGGTGTTTTCCAGTGGGGCTCGGTCTTGTATTCCAAAGTGCTGAGATGGCGTCGACCAACGAAGAACATTGACGAAGAGTCAACGGATATATCTGCCCGAGGCGGTCGTGGATGGTCCCTTGCACGTCTTCCACTCGCGGCGGTCAATGTTTTCCGGGTTGTCGCATTCCGCTGGACTCTCGAGTGGGGTCCGTATAATCTCACGGTGGCCGACGTTTTCCTCACTCTCGCATACATCGCCTTTCTGCTCGCATGGACCTTTGGAGTAGGTGAGTCAGCAGACACCCGTTATCATCCCGTCATTTAACCTTTTGGGTGTTTGTAGACATTCAACTCGAGGTAACAAGGCTTAACGCAAGACGTTGGAGTGGCAGGGCGGGCATGCTTGCTGCGAGTCAATTTCCACTCGTCACTGCTCTTGGCACCAAGAATAATGTCGTGTCCCGTGGGTGATCCCTACTTCTCGTCCTAGACGTGCAACGTTAATTTTCTTCCGCGCAGTCATCACTGGCGTTGGCTATGAAAAGGTTTGTTTTCGATAGCACCCTTCGGGACATGAACTGACCGCATTCTCAGCTAAACTACCTTCACCGTGTCACAGCTCGGTCCTGTTTCGCATTATTGTTAATTCACGCAGGTGGTGAGATATACAACTTTGGTGTTGAGAGGTATGCCCGTCGTACGGTGATCGATGTGCATCTTTGATCAGCTTCCTAGTATCAAGGTGTATTTACAGGACTCACCGCTCCGGTGTGCTGTAACGGCGATAGTTTCGCTAGCGATCTTGAACGTCGTATCGCTGCGCGTCATTCGCAACAGGGCTTATGAATTTTTCTTCTACACGCATTTCATTGCGGTGCTGTAAGCAAAATCAATATTGACCAATTATTTTCTCGTCTCACGAGAATCAGCATTTTCCTGTTAGCGGCGTACTTCCATACCAAGGCAGCAAAGTAAGCGAACCTCTCCACGTCCAAGATACGATGCTGACAAGTTTCAATCAAGTGCTTCGACCTGGATCTGGCCGTCCTTCCTGGTTTGGGGGCTCGATCGGTTGATTCGGGTCGCTCGGGTGGTCGTTTCTAATCACTTGTACTGTGGATTCAGTCGGCGTGCGAAGCTGCAAGATGCAGCCACCGAATTGCTCTCCGATGACTTTGTCCGGGTCAGAGTTCGCCGCCCACCGCATTTCCAGTGGTCACCCGGGCAGACGGCCTATCTCATTATGCCGTCTGTTTCGACGTTTCCACTCGAAGCACATCCCTTTTCCATCTCAACTATAGATTCTGCTTTGTTCCACCCTGGCGCCAGCGACCAACACTCCGCGAGAAACGATGCTGCGGATTGGAAGGAGCTCGTTTTCCTCATCAACGTCAGAGGTGGATTTACGAGGCGCCTGAGAGAATTTGCAGCGCGAAACGAGACTGTGAAATTGTTCATCGATGGTCCGTATGGAGCTGTACCCGAAATGGACGTGTATGATACGTCTATATTCGTTGCTGGTGAGTTGTTCCTCGGAAGTAAAACGGAACATTGCACGCTGACGGGCACTCCATGGCAGGAGGGTCGGGGATCACATACACGCTACCGGCATTCCTTAATGTGATGGAGTAAGTCATTATTCGGACACAAGTGCGTACGGTTGCAGAAAACAGCGTATTTTCAGGGCAGCCCGACGAGGATCAATTCAGTGTCGTAGGGTGGTGTTTATTTGGGTGGTACGCGACGCAGGTGTACAATGAATCGCATATCCCTGGTGTCGACTGGATATTCTGACATGCTGCCACAAATTCAGGTCACATCCGGTGGATCTCGGATATGCTTATCCGAGCAAATGCTATCACGCCGACTTGGCTGACGGTGTCGATCAGAATCTTTGCCACCAGGGGCAGTATACCGTTTAGTGAGATCAATTCGGTTGATTTGGAGAGAACGCCAGATAAGGAAGACGGACGTGATTGTATTTTACCGCCGTTTGTGAGGATGGAGAGTGGGCGACCGGATTTGGAGGAGATCCTTCGAGGGGAGGTGAATACGGCGACCGGAAGGATGTCTGTCACAGGTAAGTGCTCTTTTTATGTTTTTTTTTTGTTGTGTTTCGATAGTTATGATGAACTGATTGATCCTTGGAAACAGTATGTGGTTCTCAGAGTTTGACGCGGTCGGTGCGTCATGCGTTGAGGTTTCCTGTTTCGGGATTCTCTAGCGTTTTGAATGGCGGACCGAGCGTGACACTGCATGTCGAATCGTTTGGGTATGCTTAGAGAATTTGACAGTTGGGAGTTGGCTTTGTAAGTGATTATGGAAGAGAGGACTTTGTCAAGGTGTTTTTTTTTGTAGTAGGCTGCCGTGTGCTCCTATTCCGTGGATCGGAACGTCTCTGTTTGTAGTGATTGTGTAGATAAGTCGGAATCCAATCTGTAACATGGACTCTTACCACGCCATGGCCTTTTGAGACTTGGTCGCGCACCAGCTCCATGCCGGTTGCCTGGGGAGTTCTGGCAACCAGGCCAGCACCGCCCGTCGTTCGCAAGGTGTCCCTCACTACCGGGGCTTCCTCCTCACCGATTGGAATCGCTCCCAGGCTGATGTCCCCGCATTCGGAACTCTCCGGTGGCACGTAACCTCTCCCTGACGCCCGAAGGTCATATCTCCATTGAATCTGCTCTGCACCGCTACAACATTTGATCTGTCTGCTGATCCGGCAGGCCGTCTCATTCAAGCAACCCATCACTCCAATATTCGAGGTTCACCGAGGTGAGCACGAACGTAGGTCGCTTCCCTCTGACAGTGTTGTAGCACGTCGGATCTCATCGTGCGTCTTCTTTGTAGTGTTTGTGACGGTCGTCAGTTACTTAACTGACGCGACCCGTGGGGTGACCACGTCTGTCGTGGACGACGATCGTATGCGAGAGGTATTTGCGCATGAAATGGACGAGGAGAAGAGTCTGTGGGAGGAAGTCGCTGTGGTCACTGGTGGAGGATGCATACGGTTCTCTCGCGTGGGTATGCCCTACGCTGTTGCCGCCCATCGACAACAGGAGCGAGGATGGGGCGCGCGATAGGATGCTCTTTCGTGACATGGTGTTTATTGAGTACACTAACATGGATAGATCATCCACTCCGTCATGGGCTGCGTTTCTTGTTTTCTCTCTCAGTCGTTTTGATTTTCTTGAAGACCATGCTATGCTTTATCGAATCGCAAATTGTAGTACGTTGGAATCCAATCCTTGCGGTGAATCCGGAGACGTGGCTATCTAATCAACGGTCGTACTACTCATCTGATCATCCCCTTCTCTAAGAATCATCAACTAAATAGCCTTTCTACACTACAAAGTGAATGATGAGTACAAGTTCCCCCTTGTCACTGGTGCTAGCGACGCTCAGGGGCCATATTTACCCAATCAGGCATCCGTCCGATGACACGGCATTTTCCGAGTTGCACGCTCACTGAGCGTATCAGTCGTGCTTCGCTCGTCTTTCAGCTGTCTTGACCACTCCTACAATGAAGGCCAAGGCCCTCCTTCAGAAACAGGGCGGACGCCTCCGATCCCTCTTTTCCAGTAGAGCCTCGTCTCCAGTGCCTACTCAAGATTCCGGCGCACCCAGCTTACAACCCAGCGGAGTCCCTAGCGACCCGAACATCCTTCCGACTCAAGCAAAACCCACCGATTCTCTCGCTCTTGAGATGCAGCATGCGAGCTCGGATCCGGACGAGGAATGGGCCACAGACGCAGCCTCTCCCAAGTCACACTCCGACAACTTGCAGACGAAAGCTTCGGACATTTCCCACTTCATGCACCACGTTGAGCCGGACCTTATGGAGAAATTTGGACGATTTAGGATTCTTATCATCGGCAGGCCAAATGCCGGGAAGACGACTATCCTTCAGAGAATCTGCAACTCGACGGAGAATCCAGAGATCTATAATGGTCAAGGGGTAAAGGTATGGTTGACCAAGCTGGAATAATGCTGGTGTGTTGTTGATACGTGATCAGGTTGATCATGATGTCAAGGGGTCCAGGGAGGTGAGCATCTAGCTATGTCAATGTTGCTGCAGGTCACCTTGCCTTTTACAGCGTGGAGAGCACGATATCAGTTATGAGATGATTTTCAAAAGTAACCAGAAATTTGTCTTCCATGACTCTGCCGGGTTTGAGGCTGGCCGTAAGGATGAGTTTGAGAAGATGAAGGAGTTTATCACAGAGCATACCAGCACAACTTTTCTTAGGAAGCAGATCCATACCATATGGTAAGTGTACATGTTCATCTAGGTTTGAACAAGCTTAATGTCAGCAGGTATTGTATTCCAATGGATCAACATCATCGTGCAATCACTGCTGCAGAGGAAAGATTTTTTTATGAACTTGACACTGGAAAAGGTAATCAATCCTTTTGGTAATGCTTGCTGAGCTCACTGGTTTGGGTGTTAGTGCCAGTTGTGATGGTCTTTACCAAATGGGATGCTCTTGTGGCACAGGCAGTACAGCTTGCAGACCTGGGACTGCCCTTTGAAGAACAGCAGGTGAGGCTGAGGAGGCGTGCTGAAGAGACTTTTGCCAAGAGAGATGCATGGGGGGATTTTTGCAAAATGAAATATCCTCCAAGGGCATTTGTGAAATTGGAAGGTCTGCATATATGGTTTTAGCTGTTTTCCATTCTGCTGATTATATTATTAGGCATGGATAAATCTGATGCAGGGTGTACCATGTTGCTGGAACAGACTGCAGCTGTATTGAATAATGCATCATTGCAGATGCTGTTGATTACAGCACAAGAGAAGAATATCTTGCTATGCATTGAATATGCAGTCAGATAGTAAGTAAAATTGTTGAGTGTAAAGAAATGTGTATATTAATGCCATATAGTGGCTTGGTGCCTTATGTGGACTATAGGGCCACTAGTAAGGAAGAACATGACT
>JBBPQW010001100.1:0-10209 GCA_038092695.1 Boletus rubropictus | reverse complement strand
TTCTACTACAAAGGTTACCTTTGTAGTAGAAGGGAATGATTTTGCTCGGCTGCATGCTATGAGAGAAGGCTTTTGATAAGAAGAGCGATTCTCTCATGGTGACCTCGCTACTTTGGAGGTCCTGCTCGTTGTTCGCTGTGGCTGACCAATGCAGAATCTCTTCAGGGAGGTTTGGCAGGATCAGGGCATACTTGGGGTTTTGCAACTTGATATCATCTTTCGTGCCTGTTGAAGTTGGAGGGAACCATCCTTTTATCTTCAGTGTGGCAGTTATCAATAGGCAATATGATGAGTAGACGATAGCACTCATTATGTAGATGGTAACGAGGACGTGGACGAGCCTCCTGGCCACAGCGGAATCCAACATTTCCTAGGTACTGAACGGTACCGGGCACAGAACCTGTTGGATAAATGGTGGAAAGAAATTAGTCGACTGGAATGCATATTGGCATTCTCCAGCCAGACATTAATCCTCCTCTGGTGGAAAGGAACGGCCGTTTGTTTGTTCAGCCAAACGAACTGCAGTGAACGTTTGAACCTAGTTGTGCACTGTAGAAGATTCATAGTGTCTTGAGACATCTTGGCAGAAGACCACGAACGTCCAAGACATCGCACGCTCGCAAGAAGTCCTGCGATGACTTCTCTCGCTGCCTCAGAGGCCTCAACCTCCGAGATATATAAGCTCCTGGTTTCGCTCCTCACCAAGTGTCCGTAAGTAATATCATAGAGAACATATACACCGAACATATATGTTTCCAGTCAGACAATTGAAATCCTTCCCGGCAGCAGCTCCGTCTGGATGCCGGTAGATAACATCGAAGAACCATCCTTTGCCCCATTCCTTTTCGTCGAGGACAACCTCGGCGTTCCACAGGAGATCCTTTACAAAGTCTATCTTCATGCTGTTGGTATCTTCCAGTCCGCTCGTAACAGCATACCGATGCGGCCATCGACTATGAGCCAACGGGACCATGACCTCGATGCCACTCTAGTCCAGATATTGACCGCATCATCGTCCATTCTGGTATTCGCCAATCCATCCCATCAGACAGCACTCAATTTTAGAAAGCATCTCGTCCGAAAGCATCTGATCGATCCGCACGTTGACCTCCGTTTCATGGCATCCCTCCTTTCTTCACAGCACTGCGCCAAACATGCAGAATTGTGGTACCACAGGCAATGGCTTCTTACTTTCGTATACGACCCTCGGTTTTCGGATGCTTCGAGCATAGGTTCCCACTGTCGCCTTCATTTCGCATCACAAGAAGCGCTCCAAAGAGAACTCGATTTGGTGTCTCGAGCTTGCGAGCTCTGTCCGCGCAATTACTTTGCGTGGACGCATCGACTAATATGTATTCGAAGTCTTCTCTCGGCCTACCTCATTGGTATGGATACCACTGGCTTCGTTCCGATTTTTCGTGATGAAATCGCAAGAGCCAAGGAATGGATTGACCGTCATGTGTCCGATTACAGCGCGATCCATTTCATTCTCGTACTCTCCCAAGCTGCTTTCCAGAGCGGAGACTCATCTTTGGTGGAGATAGTCATCAAGGGGGATTTACTGGATCATGCCATTTCCCTAGTAGAAAAATATCCCGTTCACGAGGCTCTTTGGATGTATATCCAAACGGCCTTTTCTATTTCATACTCGTGGCAGAGAGGCCGAACACAACTATTCGTCGATCATTTTGTCCAACCCCTAGCACATCTGCAACACTCAAAGGTTGGCACAAAGGATGACCTCGTCAAGGCATCACTGTGTGCCAAACAGTTTTTGGCCAGAAGAGCAAACTGAAAATATACTCAAGGTCAGTATAAATGAGACTTTGTATGCCATCATGAGGAGTGATGCTTGCTACCTTTATCATGCTACAGTATTCAAGATGTGATTTTTTTTTTCCAACATTTTCTTCTTTGATGGTATACATTGGCACTGTAATGATCAGAGGATGCATGCTCTGAAATCATATAGCATTCTTTTCCCATGTATCCTGCAATGCAGGTTTGCAGCATATAATAGGGTTGATTCTTTTGCATCTCTCATTGCATACTGTTGTTATAACATACCTTTTATCCTTGGGGAAGCTACAAAGGCATAGTACCATACAGTGGCTCAAATAAGTGTCCCAATATTGGGCCATTTTGGAACAACTTGACATTTGCAAAAGAACCAAAATATATCAGCTCTGACCCTTGCAGGGTCATTAATAGCCCTAACTCCTACCCTGAAAATGAGCCCTTATTCATGTGATTTGGTTGCCATGGCACTGAGCTATAACAATTTCAAAATGACATGTCATTGGAACATTTATTTGAGCATAATGTTATCAGTCATCTTTTGGTAAATAATATAATGTTCTGATGGATGCTATGCTTCAACCCTGTCTCATTATGTAGCTTACATAACCATGGGCACTATAAAGAGCAGAAATACCACCCAGCTAACCCTACTTCACCATAAAGCCCATTTCTGCCTCTATTAGAGCCCATATCCTCTTTCTCTCTGAATCTGGTCTTTCTGCTAGAAAAATATCCTCCCAAACTGGTCTTGGGAAGTCCACTGTGGCCAGGGTTATCAAAGAGATTCATCCAGGCAGGGAAAACATCAAATTAGGCCCTCCTTCCAAGCTTTCTCCTACTAACAAAAGAAGAATTGTCTCTAATATTACCTTTGGCAAGGTTGAAAATGCTGTCCAGGCAACCCATCTCATTAATTCTACCCTCTCCTCTCCTATTTCTTCCCAAACCATTCACAATGTGCTAAAGTCTGCATCTCTAAAGGCTATAGTCAAGAAGAAAAAGCCACTCTTGTTTATGAAGCATAGGAAACATAGGCTGGACTTTGCTCTCAAGCATCAACACTGGACTGTGGAGGACTGGACTAGGGTAATTTGGTCAGATGAGACCAAGATCAACAGGATTGGGTCAAATGGAAAGATGTATGTATGGAAAGTGGCAGAAAAACCTGTTAGGGCACAACCTGAACTAATGGTAACTGTTTGTGGAACCCAGGAACACAATATGAGGGATAACACCCAAGGAGTCAAGAATGAAGCTAGGCTAAAGATTTCAAGACTAACTACTATACAACTCAGTCCTAACTATATATAGTACTCTACAATACCCTATACCCTAGAGGTGATGTCATACCCTATAACCAACCCTAGGACCTGGGCGAAGGTAATGAGTAAGCTATGAGTAAGCTGGATGCTGGATATATCTAAATAAAGGAAAGAATGGACAATAAGCATAACCCTAGTGAATGAGTATGATATCATAGATAAGGAAAGAGTCTAGAGAAGTCGAGAAAGTGTCTATAATGGAATGACATCATGAGTGACGTCATGATTAGCGATATAAGGTCTAGAAGTGACCAAAAGAGTCTGTAAGATAAGAAATATGCTGATAAGTGATAAACTATAGGAGTGAGGTGATATGAACTAGGATGACCTCATACTGATAAGATAAGATACCTTGGCAATAGCCAGATAAGATAAGATGAATGGCATCTAAGATAAGATAAAGGGAAAAGAGAGCAATATGATGAGATATCGCTATGCATAGATTGAAATGTAGGAAGTGTAGCAATGAAAGGAACTACGAATTTTGGTGTTCCTGACAAAACCTTTGCAAGACAAGGAGATATAGGGGATAGTAAAGTTTGGAGAAGGTTCCTTGATGGTTTGGGGATGTATGGGCTGGAATAAAGTGGGGATCCTTGCAGAGATGGAAGGGAGGATGAATGCTAAGCAGTATGTCTCCATTTTGGAGGATAATCTGCTTTCTACTATGGAAAATTCTGGGATTCCTAAAAAGAGCATTATTTTTCAATAAGATAATGATCCCAAGCATACCTCTAAAAGGGCCTGGAAATGGCTGGAATTTCAAGGTATCAAGGTTCATAATTGGCCAGCACAATCTCCAGACCTTAATCCTATTGAACATCTCTGGAAAATTCTCAAAAAGAAGCTCAATAGCTATGCAACACCATTAAAAGGGGTTTGGGAGCTTTGGGAAAGGATTGATGTGGAATGGGGCACAATAGAGGTTGAGGAATGTCAAATATTTATAGAAAGCATGCCTAGAAGACTAGAGGCAGTGATAAAGGCAAAGGGAGAGCATACTAAGTACTAAAATTACAGAATAGAAATGTTGCTCAAATAAGTGTCCCAATGACATGTCATTTTGAAATTGTTATAGCTTAGTGCCATGGCAACCAAATCACATGAATAAGGGCTCATTTTCAGGGTAGGAGTTAGGGCTATTAATGACCCTGCAAGGGTCAGAGCTGATATATTTTGATTCTTTGCAAATGTCAAGTCTTTCCAAAATGGCCCAATATTGGGATATTTATTTGAGCCACTGTAAGAATAGACTATTCAGCTAATATACTTTTATCATTACAGTTGATGCCATTCTCTTAATAGTTTATATACTTGAGAAATATCTATCATTGATGCAAAAGTGATTTGAATCAGAAGATGAACCAATCCATTAATCTATATTCAAACCTGCTCCAATTATAATATTTTATTCCTCTTGACTGGGAGTTTGCTACTACTTCCCTCATCTCCATCCTCCTGGATCTTTCTTTTTCTGCCTACATCAACCAACTTTCCATCCTTGGAATTGGTTTCACCATCAGATCCAAAAAAATCCTCTGCAATCTGCTTTTTAACAAGAGATTTGGACTTTCCTTTGATTGGCCTTAAAGCCTTGGATAAATCTGTTGTAGCACCTGTTGTGGCTTTAGAAGCAGACAGCTCATTATGATATGCCTCTTTTAGTTCCTATATAACCATCTCAACTTGATTTTTAGTTATCAAATAAATACATACCTTGATCTCAGAATCCTTCAGCAATGGCACATTCTTCCAAACCTACCCAATTCTTGAGTGATATAATACAAAAGCAGAAAAAATGTACCTACAGTTGAAGGTATGCCACTAGAATGCTTGCTATCCAAGCCTTGCATTCAAAATCAGCAAGGAATATGCTGCATGCATTCCAAAAAAGACCATACCTATCACTGTGTATAGATCAGACTTGACTCCACTGAGATCAAGCCCATGCTGTCTCAAAAGCACTTTCATGACCTTATCAGAGCTTAGCATCAAAAAATGAGTTCTAATTTAAACTTACTGCAGTAACATCCTCCTTGTCATAGACATTAGGAATGTATACACATATAACATGCCTGTACCCAGGAACAGCATCTTCAGGTAGTGTAGCTACCTTTGCACAAAAAGCAGATGTAGAAGATAGGGAACCAGAGATCAAGGAAGCTATTAGAAGAGATCAGCCATGAAATGGTTATAATCATACAATCTCACAGGCTATCTTGCTCCAAACTATATCCACCTTGTCCATTGAAGCAAAAATCAACCTAGTAGACAAAAATGATGTGAAATCAAAAAAGACACCCAGCAGCATACCATTTCCCAACCACATAGCCATACTTCTTAGAAATATTCTTTAGCTTGGCCGCAGCTTCAGTTTGCACCTACATGAAAGTCAGTTCCTGATAATTCAAGAAGCAGAGTAAATTGTAGACCTGCTCTCGAGCCTCCTTTTTACTCTGCATACCTGCCCTCTTGCTACCACGCACAGGGATTGACACATCATTCTTGCTCAAGGTCAGATCAACAATGGTGCCACAAGTCACAGATCTTACCTTGATTTGCTCAATCCTTTCAGTGACTTGTTGCACTAAAGGACAACTTGGGTCTCGTCCAATGAGACAAAAGCAGAGCTCTTACAAAGGGCTGCAGCTTCCACAACAGCAGCTGCCTCATTCTCGACTGATGGTGGCTCGATTTTTGCTTCCCGTCTCACCCATATCCACTAGACAATTGAGTCAACACTACTCTGCTTGTTGAGAACAATGCGCCCTTACGGGCTTGGTGCCATTATTCTGAATCATAGACGGCCTATACTATGCGTGTGTGAGACACAAACCGTGATTCAGGATCCCTGGGCTCACCTTTGCAATAAACCCCTCGATCGACAGTTCAGTTCCAGGGGACCAAGAATACGGATATCCGGCGGGGATTGCATCATCTGATCGCGATGTGCCTGTTGACATGCTATCTTTCTGGGCTAATTGAATGGGCGAGCAAGAGGTTGCAAAGAGCGACGGTTCACACGTAGGACTAATTACCGAGCGACTCACGTGACCGTTGATTTCAGGGAGTTGGCGCTCATCACACAGAACACCGGCGAGTGTAGGTTGAAGGCTGTGTGACTGTATATGGTGACTGTCAAGGCACTCATAATGGATAGCCTGGCACGTTGTAAGCCCTCATCAGTGCCGTTCAAAAGAAGCAGGCCCCGTCCTGATGAGCATCAAACAGATGTTGGACGTAATGATAGCAGTGCACGGAGTGCATTTTCACCACAAAATGTAAATACGATTCAGCAACATTTGAAACAACCGAAGGAATAATCCCCTTTGACTCCCACAGTTGTGCAGAGATGACTATGTCTCCGCAGTAGCTGCGTGTGACGATAGTGGGGGCTTCCGGGTCGGCAGTGCGTTCCTCTGAGGCATGTTCTCCAAGAGAACCATCACATGAATGAACTTTTCCGAGATCGAGGATAGTCCTGAACGGGAGGAAAATCAAAAGGAAAGTCTGGGATTGTGAGTCTTCCCTCGAGGGTATCACGGGACCCAACATTGATTGATACTCAGAGAGAGTCTGCGAGCGCACAAGCGCGACTCGCAATGAGAGCTGACGAAGATGATCAGTACACTTCACAAATCGATGGAGACGTACCTGAGGAACCCCCAGTACCTCCCAAACCCCTGGACAAGCCCGTGCAACGACAAAATGGTCCCCCGAATGTCAAGCTCGAGGGGAAGTGGTCAGTGTCAGCAACCCGTGACGTTCGACTTACCTAAGCGAATGCAGATGCGTCGAGATCCCCTGAGGGTGACGAGGACCCAAGGAATGTGCTGAAGAACCAACAAGATGCGTCAGTACTCGAGCATGAACGCTCGGAACGAAGGGATCAGAAGGACTCACCTAGGGGAGCTGGAGACGAGACGAGCGAGCCGGACAGCAAAGCGCATGTACCAGGCGCCCTCTACAGCATCCCAGGACGTCCAGTAAGCAGCAGAATGCAGCGCTTCGTTGAAACGAGTGCACCGCACCGAGTTGAAGGGCCAAGAGGCCATTTGGGTGAGGAGGCCAAGTTGCAGCCGTTGAGAGCTGTCGAGCACGAAGCACCGTCCCGGAATGATGTGGATGGTGTCCATAGGGATGGGAGATGGTGCAGAATGGATGGCGCAACGAGCGGCGCACACCGCGACTCGAAACGAGTCGAAATGCGACTGCTAGCTGAAAATGAAGAAGATCAGCACGGACGGCACGAGCGCAACACGGGCAACGTACCTGTGTCATCCACACCACCACTGAAGCATCCCAGACGACCTATTGAGGCCATCAACCCACTGCGTCGATGACGAAAGCTGAAATCGCGACCTAGAAAGGTCAATCAGGCAAAAGGAAGAATTTTGCACATACCTCTTTGTACGGTCATGGCGACCCGAATCAGGCAAATCGGAGTGGCCGGATATGATGTACAGCCCATATAGGTGTTGGTGAATATGTCCCCGAGGCCAGAAATGTGATCGCGACTGAATAGCAGGCAATAGAGGTGAGCGTGCAGAAGAGATAGCAGCCACCGCGCGCTGCTGCATTAGCCGAGCCGCGACTTACCATATATGGACACCGCTCGAGCGCGACGCAGCCACAGGTGGACGCTCGCTCATGGACGCTGCATCAACTGGTCAACATATTCATTCATTGGAATATGAAAGGTATTACACTCTTTTGTTTATTTACCTACATTCCTTGATCCCATACTCCTTGAGGGGGAGTGTTGTAAAACTCATATCATATGGGTTCAGATGGACAGTAGCTTACATAAGCAAGCCCTATTTCGGGTTGTGGTACGGCTCCTACCCAGCCATTGCTTCGAGTGTAGGGGTAGCACGGGTATGACCAAGCGGCTGTACGCGAAATTCAAAGACCGCAAACCTTAGTACCCCTCACACTCTCACCAACAGCTGGCGTAAAACATTTGTAAACAACGGAAGCCACAGTGGCTATATGGGCGGAATGTGAAAAAAAAAAAGGTTGATTGAGGTTAGGGTTATAATCAATCAATTTACTTAGATCAAGGTGTTAGATGGCATCAGCATTGGCATCAAGTTATGTTGCCAATTCTCCTAATCAAGATGGCTGTGCATCACATGTGCCAATGTTACTAGAGATCTGACAGGTCACAGAAAAGAAGTTTGGCATACACACATGCCTCTGGCAGCTCAAAGTCACTGAAGCTCTTTTGAAAAGAGACAAAGATGTTGTCTGCACTGCTGGGGCTGGTATGGGAAAAACACTTGGGTTTTGGTTGCCCCTGCTATTCCACCCAGATGGTATACAGATTGTGGTCACGCCATTAAATGTACTTGGCAAACAAAATGCTGACTTGCTGGCCAAAGCTGGCATTTGAGCAATTGCAATAAGCTCAGAAACCACTACATCAGCAAACTTTACTGTGAGCATTACAGTTCTGGCTTGGAGTCAATGAGAAAACTTACAATGATTCCTCAAAGGCCATTGAGACCTTTTAGTACTGAACAATCATCACCAGCCCAGAGCAGCTCATGAAAGACAACAGCAAGTTTGAAAAGTAATTGAAAAATTCTCTCTTTGCATCACAGATCATTAGTATCATCATTGATGAAGCTTACTGTCTTGCTGACTGGGGCAAGTGTCAGATTTGGGGTTTCTAATTCAAGTTCTACTTCACCCCAAATATTCTTGAAAGGAGTTATCGCTTATTGTTTACAGTATGATAGACTCCATGACAGCATGGGAAGAATGTGTTATTAGCTGTGTCAGCACATTCACATGCTTCCAGTTTTACCCAGCTATCCAGCCAATAGTGTATCCATCTCAGCACAGGATAGGATCAAACAGGATCACTATCCAATAGCATAAATCCTCACAGGTGAGATAGGATCAACTGGGTAAAATAGGATCACTGGCCAATAGTCATTCAGGCTCAGTGATAAATGGAGCATCCTAATACAGTAATGTGGTAAACAAGACCACACATGTACTTAGATATAAAAGGAGAGCCTTTGGCCTTCTAGAATGCACAAGCTGCTTCTACAGAGTATCCATTGGATCACCACTTCTGAGCTATAACCAGCTTCACTCACCTGTAGTCACACACACACTTGGAGGTATGCTGCATTCTTCCAGCTACTTTTCCCATTGCCACACCTCTGCCCTTGGAGAGTTGTATTGGGTTAAAATTGCCATCCACACCTAGCAATTCTAATAGGTTATGAGCCCTGCTTGGTAATCTTAACTGCTTACCCACATATGAAACTGTAATATCCAGGCTTGTTGGTTGATCACCACTGGTTATTGGGTGGCTAGTATCTCATAATGTCTCAATCACTAGCACTAAGTGTATATGATTACTTGGTGATGTCCTGGCTCATGTCATGCATCCTCCTGCTTGCTTGTATCACTATAGGAATCAAGCACCTGCTCTTCCTATTGTTGCTCTACATGCTAGCAACTTCTTTTCTTATTATAATTTGGTTCTACACCCAGAACAGAGTGCTGACTATGCAATGTACTACCCTCTATGGCACTGCAGATGTAAGACAAGGTCTAGAAGAAAGACAAAAAACAAGGAACTGTTGCAGTCCTAGAAGTAGTAGGTCTGTTTGCTCATCCCGCTCTCGTTCTTGTGGTCCTGGTACTCCTCCTGCTCCCTCATTCCCATATCTCAACAGTTTAGTCTTAGATGAGCTGACATGTGGACGAACACCCAGTTGCACCCATGCTGTGCCTGGTATCCTCTGATTGCACCTTTATCAATTGGAATCATATTAAAATGGCATCTTCTGCATCCAATTTCAAAATCTAGAAGAGAGATCTAGATCTTGGGTGAAATCACATTGATCATCTGATCTGCTGCCTTCACCATACAATGCAAACTCTAGTGCAATTTAGGTCAATCCTAAGAGAGATATCCTACTGGAACCTCTCCAAATGCGCTATCACTCCCTCATTCAGCAAATCATTAGTCTTGCAAACAACAATGGCATCCCTGTTCACCAGGCAGACTGTGACTCTGGTGTCATACAGAGTTCATCTGTTATCTCTCATTCTGCCAATCATA
>JBBPQW010001099.1:0-10213 GCA_038092695.1 Boletus rubropictus | reverse complement strand
AATCGTGAAATTGGGTTACTGTAATTTGTAATTTCTCCGAGCTATAATATGTGCAATCGAAAAGGATGATCTTGGAGAACGCGACATGATGTTACTGGCAGCGCTGCTCTTGCTTGGCGCGAGGTTCGTACCTGCATCTCGCGTGTCGACTACTGACCAATCGTGAATCAGTATCTGCTTTTTTCTATGCTGTCGCGTATTCCTGAAAAGAGGGCTATACAATGACCTTCTCCTCGCCCCTGCCACGCAAGATGCTCTCCCGCAGTCAACGACAATGTTCGAGTCCAGTTCGACAAGTACATGGCACTCCGTCCTTGCGCAGTCACTCTTTTCCATGTGCTTCACGGAATGCTGCATGCTATTCACTATGCTGCTGTGTCAAGGCTTAAGCCTTCTCGATCCTTTGTGAGTGCTCACACGATGAATTTGTCTGTCCTGACCGATACTATTCCACCCAGCATTCGATTGTACGCGTGGAGAGTGTCTCTCGTTCTCTTATTATCAACCATCATTATTCTCGTCCCGGCCTCCTTCTGCATGATTCTCACGTACCGCTCAGGTCTGTCACTGTCAGCATACGCACATCATGGTCCATGTCAATTTATCAGATGTTCTAGAGACACCTAGCCTTTTCAGCACCAGAGCCATCGCCTTTTTGCTTCCTGTCGCTCTCTTTGTCTTTACCCTGTCATTCATCCCACTTCCCGCGGAATTTACGTCGTACAACCCTCTCACTTTGACAACCGCCCGGCTGGTGGCCCTCGGAACTATCATCCTCGGGCTTCTGTCAGGTCTGGGCGCCGTGAATGGGGCATGGAGTACATTTACACGCATGGCGTAAGTCGCTTATTAATGTGACCGGAGAAACCTCACAGCTCAATGTGTCAATATTGCAAACAGGGTTGTCCCCTCCCCTGCTTCTATTGCTTCGGCGGAGAACGCTCTCGAGCGGGTGCGTTCTGACTTACGTGGACGTACGCACGATCTCAGTGCATATGAAGCTGCAAAGGTGTGAACTTCTTCTTAACCGCAGGATGTGGCTGAGTATCGATGGCAGCCCCAGACCGATAGTGGCTCCTGGCTATCCCGAGTGACTTTCAAACGTGATGCACGTAAGGTTTCACACCTTTTGAATCATCAGACTGATGTATTCAATACCTTTCGCTCTCCAGATCAAGGCTCCTTGCAACAAGAGATCATTGGCTTGCAAGCACTCGAATCACAAATGACGACGAGGGTGGCAGCGTTGAAACGCAATCGGGAAAACACTCAATTTGCGCTGTCCATCCGCGGCAAAATTCTTAGCAGGGTTTGGGCGGCATATTGCGTATGCAGGGTGTTCAGCGCAAGTGTTCACGTGATGTTACTTGTCCTGCCGTTCCACTAATCCACGCTCGCCTCTGCCAGTCCGTTATGAATTTGCTATCTCCACCATCATCTACGGATGACAAAATGTCATCCTATGGGGATATCATCGCACACACTTTCGCTTACTTGTTTTCCCTATTGCCGGTTGCATCAGGGAAGTCAAGTATTGACGTCCCATCGTTATCCAGGCAGATTAGTCTGGTCCTCGTGGGGGCCATCATCCTTAGCAGCGTCAGAGTGGTCCTTACAGGCGTCACAAAGGTAAGTCGGGTCATTCCAAGAACGGAAGCGGAAAAAAGAACGCGCATTGAATGACCACCCTATGATCAGGCATTCCGAATTACATCTCGCAAAATCTCCGCCTCCCTGATGTTGCTTCTGTTAGCACAGCTCATGGTCTGCTTCTCACATCCCATTCGGAGATATGCGTCGACGTGATGACCCTTCATTTCAGGGTATCTACCTTCTCACCACGTTAGTCCAGCTGCGGACAATGTTCCCCCCTTCCCATACCCCATTGTCGAGTGTGGATGGGGAGGACGATGGTGACACCAACTTGTTCTTCTCTCTGCCGCAATACACCCTGTTTGGAGGTTTATTTGACTGGTCATTCTTGTTCGGCGCAACAGGGTGCACTCTTGCGCGTTGGGCTGGGGGCTTGTTTGGCGGAGACAGCGAAGAATACGCGTAGCTGGAAGACCTTGACAAGTGTTTTACGGGCTGCAAGATGTATGTTGACGTGAAATTATTCGATCTCGGGTCCTTCAATTGGTCCGACCGTCATCAATTTTTTCTTTTTTACATCCATTCAAAAGCCCGCAAGACACATCACCTATAGATAACCAACCCAATGTCCGAGATCAACAGAATCTCTCCGCTCTGCATGAGTGAGTACCCCCCCATGGGGATTACGACAAAGCCCCCCACATCGCCAGACCCGAAAAGAAGCACATCAAACTGACAAGAACACTGACGTACGCAGCTGTATGAATGCCGATACGACGAAGAATCATGGGTGTGTAAAGAGATGAGAGAGATGAGTGGATAAGCAACACGATTGGGAACGTGACAATGAACGGCTGGTGAGAGATGATAGGGTACGGAATGATCCTACTATCTGCAACTGGAATAGCAAGAGGCGAGCGGAGATAAGCAGACGACACGAGAAGCGTGAGACCGACGGAGAGAATGATAGAATCGAAACGTTGCAAGCACGACACGAAGACGGGAATTTTCTGTTGATGCGTGTCAGATGTGATACGCGTGTAGCACATGAGCGATACCAGACATACGACTGGGGCAATACCGTATATTTCCTCGAGCTCTTCTCTTGCTTTTACGGCGAGTATCTTGTCGAAATTGTGTTGAATGCGCGAATCGAGCGCATTCGCGCTCACGTGTGAGTCTTGCCTAGTTTGGTCTTCAAGTTGTCGCAGAGCGTCACTGGAACGCTCTGGTAGTTGCTCAGCAGAGTCCCGCCATCCAGTAAGTTCTCCATCACTCTGAGGGGAAGTAGAACCGTATTTCAGCCGGGTCAAAAACTCTTGCTCCCTACCAGGTGGAATCATGACATCGCGATAAAACGTGATGTGTTGATAACCTTGCACGAGGGACACCAAGATTTCTGCGATATTGAAGGAAAGCCACCATACGGTGTGAAAGGACGGGTCCTGCCACGATGGCTTGAGACTGTCCATATTGTGACGGACACGAAGCAATGCAAGGGATGCAAGGCGCAAGAGGTTGACGATTGACACGTGTAAGAAGGTAGTCAGAAGGGAGGCTATGTCGGGGCGTAGTAAAAACGACGACACCACGTAAAGAGGAACACGGATTTGGTGTGCAAGGGCAAACATAGCTGACGAGAGAAGAATCTCCGGGAGGGGGGTGGGAAACAGTGGCGGATAGCGAGATGGAGAAGTTGGATGAGGCCATACGAACAGTGGGAGGGTTGCGAGGACTGCAAAGGTGATCAACGCTGACAATGGCACAAAGGTATACAATGCAAAGAGCCGCCTGTAGGATCCTAGTCGACGATGGATGGCGTGAACGGAAAGCCAAGATGTATGGTCGAAGCCCACCTCTGTACAACCCGTTTTCCTCCAACTCCCATTCAATGGCCTCTTCAACGTCTTCTGGCTCGAACTCTGGATCATTAGGATCTGTAGGCGCAGGAGGGACTGTGTCTTCCTCGGGAACCCTACGAAGAGAACCCCGGATGCTCTCTGGACTTCTTCTCATCCTCTCGTGTTCCTCCTCCCCTGGACCGTCCAAACCGCTCAGGATGCTCTCGCCGACTGAATCGAGACGTCGCCAGCGCTGTTGTTCGTTGTCGTCGTGAGCAGTACTAGACACGTCGTAGCCACTGATGTCGGAAGTCGAGTCCTGCTGAGCAACCTGGTCATCTGCTCTGCCGTAACGGACAGGGTCTTGCAGTCTCGCCAACCCCTCCGTCGAATATGTTCGCGGAATAACCGCTGCGACAGTGTTGGCAACTCTTCGATGCATTCGCAAGATTGTAAAGGAGAGCACTGCCTACATGCCAACGGTATCGAGCTTTATACCTACTACAGGGGCTGTATCTGCATCGCTGCTCGTGTTCAAACACACCACTCCGGTGCGTCATCCTACAGCCAATGGACGTCTTGCAGTCCACAAATGATGCAGAAACGCGCGAACGAAACGCCTTGTTGTCCGAAGCGCACTGCCGCGAACACGGTAATGACTTGACAGAAACCAGTCACATGGTCACCCCTAGCAAGTGGCGATGAGTGGCAGCACGATAGAGTGAAAAAAGGATCAGATTTCGATGCATTTCCACAAGGACTCTGACCATCCCCATATTGTACACCAGGGGACTTGGCGGCAAGAGTACGATCGGTCCGCCCATCGAATAAATCTCATCGGGAAGAAATAATGTCTGGTAGATTGCTCACCTTGCAAACGAACAGGATCGAACACGACGCGTCTCGTCTGGAAAACAACGATTAGTACAGCCAGACCATGACGACTGTAGAAAGGTCAGACAAGGCTGAAATCAAGGTTTTGTCCACATGGGCATTCGGAATGTGGTAAAACGTATGGTATATAGAGTATCATCACCACAAATAGGTCAGACAGGAGAACTCACCCCAAGCACGACGTTGACTCGTGTACAGAGCGAAACGAAAGAAAAAGAGAACAATTCGAACCCCGTCAGACTCCGCCACGATGCCGAGATAGCCAAGATAGGAGTAGATCGTTCTGGTAGTAGACTATGAGAACACTCTTAAGGCGATCCGTAGGTTGCAACTGATCAAGACATGGAATCTCTTCTACGATGGAGTATTGAACACTCTTCTCCAGCCCAGCACCCAGCTGTTGCAGAGAGAAGAGATCTCGACCCTGCAATCATCGATCACATCCTGGGGAAACCAGATGCACAACTGATGAAAGAGGCACTCGAAGTAGCCCTCGATGTTTCCAAAGACGAAGATCAACGAATAGCTGCCATGGATGACTTGGAAATGGTATGTAACTTCTGCGACATCGAAGCAACCATCTCGAAACTGATGAGCTATCCGGCACGATAAGCTCGTGGAGAACATCGACAATGCAAATGGTGGGTGGACACCTGTCCAGTTATATCTGGCATTCATTACTTGATAGATCTCCAAAAATTGAAGATGTGGGAGCCTTTACATGGTCTCGTTGGTCTTCCTTCCACCACAGACGATCTGAGGTTACAAACGTTATGGGTGCTGGGAACGGCACTGCAGAACAATCCAGCAGCACAGTTGTCCGTGAGTCAAACTGCCCTCGGATCAATATAGCACTGAAGCTGACAGCCACGTCCTGTCTCGACAGTATTTGTCCTTGGACCCCATTCCTGCCATCCTTGCATGCCTGTCGCCCTCGTCTAGCTCTTCAGGTACTCGATCGAAAGCCATGTACGCGCTGTCGGGCCTATTGAAGCACAATGCTGCTGCAGTCAAAAAATTCACTGATTTGCAAGGTTGGAATGCACTACGTAACTCTCTTGAAGGTGAGTCGATCTGAGGTGCCATCTCACTAGGCTGTGTCTTCATTTCCTGTGACAGATTCTGACATTACATTACGGCGCAAGGCAGCTTTTCTTATCAATACATTACTTACCCCAACATCCGGGGAGAGCTCGAGTACGCCTGCGAGTGTGCACACGCCTTCGTCCACAAATGCAACAGTTCATCCCAATTCCCATGCATCCATGCTCTCGGATCCGGCATCTGCATCGACATTCCGTACTGCCATGGAAGCACTGCAGACTAATAGTGCATCAGGTGGCTCCTCCCTGTTGGATGCACTTATTTCTGCCCTAGTGGAGCCCGTCCCTTTCGGAGCGGATGGTGATAATGAAAGAGACATCGAATTTCAAGAGAACGTTGCAAGGCTAGTGGCTACCCTTTCGCTGAGCGGGTGTTCGCTGAAGTGTATCTAGACTGCTTCACACATATTCAGTATTGCGCCGCGGTAGGTTTTCTGACGCCCAAAAACAGCGTCTACATACCATCTTCCGCGGCGGCGACAGCGACGTCTCACCCGCAAACATGTTCAACCTCGGCAGAGAAGAGTTTGACGCCGTAAAGACTGCCGTTTCATGAGTGTGAGGAGACTGGGAAAAAGTGATTGATTACTTCCATAGGGTCGTTATTTGCACCCAGCCGATTCAATTTCACTTTACTAGTAATTATGTTTCATTCCCGCACTGTGATTGGTCCGTCTGTCGAAGAAGACATATGTAAGTCGACAGAACCTTGAAGGTTTCGGTACTAAAGACAAAAAGGGTTGACAAGCCATGTTGGATATCGCGCTAGCGACTTCACCGTCGACTCCTTCAGCCGTAGGTCAGTTCAAGGTCCCATGTAGATCGTGCCGTCGAGCACTGACGAGGGATGTTGCATAACGATCCAGCTACTAGGGAAAGACGACGCGAACATAACCATCGGTAAAACAAAACTTTGTGGTATTTTATGAACAACGAAAAGTGTTCGTTTTCCTCTGTCTCACCCACCCACTTCCTCCGTCCCATTGTAGACTCACGATCATTCACGTATCCTACTCCAGACTCACCTTGCTGCCACGTTCACTTTTGAGCCATGGCCGCTCTCAACTTACACCACTCCATATTCGCCAACGAGAAAGACTCTGATCTTCCCTTGCGTCCCGCCACATCTTTTCTTCGTCCTGCACCCGAGAGAGATGGAAATCCGACGAGCCGTCTGTTTTCATTTGCGGCTTACCAGGACCTCATACAACGACAGCCAACTCACCCCGATGGGCCGACGTCGGGTTGGGATCTTGGGCTCAACCTTTTGGGTGATCCAGTCACAGTTGCCGAGCACAAGAATCTAGAAGATCATCAAACTAAAATGAAACTTCGTCGTTTGCGCGCGATTAACATTGCGTTCGAACTTCTCTTCGGTATGCCGGTCACCGTTATTTTTTTCGGGGGACACCACTGCTGACATGCCACGTCCTTAGGTGCTTGGGGAACGTATACCACTGTCCGTTACTCCCTTGCATCCGCAAATGGTTCGGGTGACAGCGAACATGTTTGCGCCATCGTCCTCTGCACCTTGTCTGCGTTTGCAGTCGCTTGTGTGATCATTTCCATTCTGATGCCACTATTTCCCCGGCGAAGTCATCTTCGCGCTTGGCGGTGCACGAAGTCATTCCTTCGAGCGTGCTATATGTTCCTGCTGTCTGCTGGTGCTGTAGTGAACTTTGTTCTTGTCTTGCTGTGGCATCCTACTCAGCGCTGCCACTGGGACATTGATATTTCGTGGTATATATCAGCTAGGAATACAGTAACCTCACCGTGTCGAACAGCGTCGTTTTCTGTGTGGATGGCTGCAGCGATAGTGCGACTCGTCGTGACATTGATGATGGCTGTGAGTCTGGCTGACACGTGTCTGGGGGAAACATACTGACTGTTCTTGCGTCTCAGCTCTCATTTACTTACACTCTGCGTTCGTATTATGGGACCCGACATCCTTGCTCTGAGGGGGATAGCCCCAAGTATTCTACATACTTGTCTGATCCAGAAGATATCTCACCTGTTTCGACTTCGTCCCCACTCCATTTTTTAACATCGACGTTTAGGTTCACGCGATCGGAAGGTTCTAACCATACCCTCAATCAATCCAATGCCACGTTGCCCAAGTACAACTCAACCAGCTCCTTTGCACCCTCAACTTCTTGTACAGGTCGTTCGCCTTCTCACTCCACCCCTTCTCCCAAGAGCATTTCAATTCCGAGGATCTCACCACCTGCGTCTCGGAGAACGTCTGTCCTCGGGTTTGAAATGCCCACACGGACAGAATCTGTTGGTGCGGTCACAGCATCCTCATGGGCACCTCACATGCTTCGACGAATGAGTCGTATTTCTGTCACTCGAGCGACTCCAGACACGATGCTGTCTAATATCTCTTCACACAGCCCTACGATTGGCTGCGATCTACCCGAGATCCGATCTTGTGCATCCTGGAAGCCCGGTCATCGTGGCAGCGGTGTTCACCTTGATGTTGGAAAAACGCCTTTGGCATGGGAGAATGCGTACGTCGGGGAGTCCTCACCCACCCACGACGACGGCGAATCCGCAGAAGAAAAGGTCAAGGGCGACGATGTCCTCGTGTATTCTTATGGTTATGGTGCCTCTGGACCCGCTTATCCTTATCTGGACATGTATAAACCTCAGAGACCAGAAGGATATGCCGAGACGTCGCCGTTATGCGAGGATGCGGACGAGCACGCGCTTTCAGAAGGCCATAGGCGAGCCATTCCAGGGGAACCGGGGTTGTATGACGTATCCTCCGAACCATGGTCTTCGCCATGGAGGGAGGAGGGTAACGGCGAGGAAGAGGAGTATGTTGCTATGATGGGTCGCTTCGTACGCCGCATGGCGACCATCGAGTCCCTCGGATCGAAGGAGGCTGTGGGCACGCTCTCGACGGCGACGGGTTCTGTGACGCTCCATTCTATACGTTCCGGGGCGCCCGTATCCCAGTTCTCCTCGGTGCGGTTCGCGGACCTCGGGTCGCCTTATGCATCTTCTTTGGGCATGTCGTTGAGCAGGGAGGGTTCGCTCAGCACGACGTATCTGTCGTTCTCGAGTGGAGGCACGGGCATACCGGTGAACGAGCGTGGAGAACTCTTGCCTGGTCTCAATGCAAACAGGAGTGTCGCTAGCTTGCCGTGCGACCGCCACTACTACGCCTCGAGCGGCAGCAGTTTGCCAAGGCCCGATGACGAGGATCGATGAGAGCGATTCACCGTATTCTCCTCTCACTCTCCCGACGCCAACGCGACAGTGGCACATGGACGGTGACGATATCAAAATTCTCATCTGAGCTCTCCCCCAAAACGTCTGTACGAAAACTGACGATGGAACGCGGATTATCTTTATGACACTGGGTTTTTACTGACGCACTATTTATGCCATTCACGTTATCTCACTTTTCCCCTTTGAATGACAACTGAATGAATTGTACGCATGTGTGTAAGTGGGAAGGTGAAACGTGACATTCCTACTTGACATACTCACTCAGGGGTGGACGTCTGAGAAGCAATGACTACTGATCGTGTTCGCTTGGCACGTAGAACCGAAGACGGTACGTTAAGCTGCTGTCAGCATCCCCAAACTCTAGGACGTCGGCTAAGCAGGCACCCGCGTCCGATAATACCAGCAAGGGGACCCTGCTCGATGTCATGATGTGCTCGTCAGCTCGGACTGGCCGCAAGGGTCCCAACGACACGTTTTTTGTGCCGCGGGTCCTTGTTGACCGGAACAGTCGACTGAGGTAGCGACCTCGCTCTCGTCGACTGCAGAAATGAACGAGCGCTTCGAATCGCGCACCAACACCAACTTGCCCGCGTTGTCACCGAGAGCTCGGCGGCTTGTGACGGCAACGAAAAGGAAATAATTATACATATTGCTGTCGGCGGTATTTATCACGACGGTCTTGCGATGATATCATCGTCCGACGGGGTCGACGGACGTTGGAGTAGCGGACATGAGCGTTCGTCGAACCCGTAGCCCTGAGTGCCGAGAACACGCGAGACCGTAAGCTGGCCTGTAAACGCGTACGTGAAACACCCCGGATACCCGCCCCTGAGATGGTGCGCTGTGATGGGATTCATTCCTTGGTCGCCCCGTCCTGGACGACAAGGCGTGAATACGTATGTCCAACGGGGGTTAGCGCTGAGAGATCGCGGAGCAGCGATAAACCACGCTGATGTTGGAGCATGACGTAGCTACTGTCCATAGCTTGCGTGCTCATCAGATAGCATGTCCAGCTGATATGGACAAGTGGTGGATACGACATGGGGTATGCTGCATGTCCGCAGTGTGGCCGTCGATGAAACAACATGACGTGGCCAGCATTCTACATGAATAGAACTTCTATTCAGAAGAGTGCGCGCAGGGCTATCAAAGGTGCAAACCTTCCTTGTGACGGTAGGATGAGAAATGCGGCACGCCGGGATCAACGCCATCAAGGACGCGCGATTAAAGTTTCATAAATGCTTTAATCATATAACTAAATGACACCAGGATGCAGCGAGTGCACAAGGGGATCTGATATGCTGAAATGGAAGCATGGACGGAAAAAAAAAATGAGGTTGTACTATCGGTCGATCCTCGACGCCAAACGTGATGATTCGTGACCTGGGAGATCGGTAGGATAAGAATGCAGTACGCCTCGGCAAACGAAGTGTATACTTGCGGGGTTCCGTTGCATTACTCAATTAGTGCCGGTCGCATCTTCTTCATTGTTTTGTTTGCTTCTCCTGATGTGCGAGATCTTTTTACCTTTTCCCTGGAGGAATT
>JBBPQW010001098.1:0-10220 GCA_038092695.1 Boletus rubropictus | reverse complement strand
CCCTCACCCGTTCGTGCCACCACCCACTCACCAAGTAGGAGACGGGTCAGCGCGACCTGACCCTGCCTGTTTGTGCCACCTGCGGTCGTTGACTCTATCACCACCCACCCTCAAGACCTCACTACGTGCGGAATACGAGACAAGACGACCCCAAGACAGGCCGTCCCAGTGCCCCTGTTCCACCATCACCCCTGCCACGTTCATGTACGCATGCCACCACCACCCAGCAACAGTCGTTTGTGCAAGCGCACTCCCACCCGATGAGACGGCAGCCGGGCACGAGCACACGGAGCATGTCACACGACCATTAGACAAGCACCATGACTCGATCGGACCCCCACCTGTTTGACCCCCTGTTTGACCCAACCCACTCCCCACCTTTATCGTGCTGCTACCACCCAATTTGTGCGAGAGCAGTCGCACCCGACGAGATAGCAGCAAGCTGACCTGCCCCCCCTCCCATTCGAGGATACTGCGAGTTGTATGGGTACGGTGTCAGCTGCCCAGCCATAGCCAGACCTGTACTATACCTTGGCAATCGCACATGAAATCTACTGTGTATATACGATGTTGTTACCTAATGGTCTGCTAAATGTCGTGTCTATTTGTTGAACAATGCCCTTTATCTTCGATAAGAAACAAAAAAGTCTTGAGTTACATTGGGACTAGTTGCAGCGTTGGTTGGCACCTCCCAAGCCCCTATAAAACCCCCATGAGGGCCCGGCTTGGCTTGGCTTGGCTTGGCCAGCGGACTGAATATATCACATTATAAGGCGGGACTTGTATGCGTAAACGAATATATTGCAATGTAGCGCACAAAGGTATTGTCCGCTAAGAATATCGCATCACCATCGACGACGGAGTTGCTCCGTGTGCGACAATCGCTCTGATGAGTCATCCCGCCATGTAACGACGCGGGCTGACTCATCGCCCCATATCAGGCAATGTCTCGTTTCTGCAACTTTGGTGATGTTATCTCTCTCACTGCCCGATGAAGAAGAAACTGTCTGTAGCGTGCTTTTTCCGCTCGTTCTTGTCCTGCTCATCACCTACACTGCGGTGATGGTGACCTGAATGTAGACCACAGATTCTACATAATGTTGGACGAGTAGTATCTGATAGATGCCTCAATAGACAGTCGTGTAGGCTTATAACATCTCTAATCTATGCGAGTGCTGTCCTGCAACCATCGAGTGAACATTCCAGCGAGCCCAATGGTCGACGGTCCGTGGACTCGTATCAGGATTCGTGCCGATGCTGCAAATTGACATGAACTCAAAGTACTGCACGGTTGATGACTCAATGGTTGTGATACAGGGTAAATTTACACGTATTGCATTCAGCCACCGAAATCATTGCATCTCGGCATGTGCATCTGAGCGAATGCACAACATCCATGAGGGTAACCGGATCGAAAAAGATACCATAGTACTACCTGAACTTCGGTGATGCTAATCCAACGTGAGTCCAATGATTTAAGTTAAAGGAAATCGTGCGCACCGTTAGATGAATCCCTGTGGTGGGAGGCGCCTCGACCATTGATGAAAGAAAGTGTGATGGAGAGTCGTTCTTCTTGCCCTTGGTGTCAACACCATAGATGCATGCAATTCCGGCAAGGAGGACGTACGCCATCCCATTTGATGTGCTGCGGTTATGATAGTTTCAATATATACCACTATAGAACGCTTGTAGAGATTACCTTGACAAGAATCGCGGGTTGTATTGGGGAAATCACTCCCCATGCGTCTGTTGCTGGGCTCCTCTTGCGGAGATTTGTTCATTATGCCTGGGTTGAAATGCAGGGACAGTAATATTCCCATCTGATGGCCAGAGGTCACTTGGTGAGCATGAGGAAATTTCCCGCTGCTGCTTTGAGGAAATTGACGTTCTCATGGCACTATCATCAGGTCCAACATCCATTGCTGTACTTTCCAAATACACTGCACCTGGGAGAGGTGAGTTCAATATGCTTGAAATCATTACCATTGCGTGATGCCAGTGTGTAATTGCTAGATGTCACTGTCAAGAGGCGGTCCTTTTGTGATACTTCTTCGGGCCTGAGCAGTCCCTGGGGTGGCAAGATCAGTACCTCCAAGTTTATGGAATTGGCATTGGACAAACTCTTTCGAGTAAGCTAATCCACTGGCCGTCGTGGGTAATCGCAACGGAAGCAGAAGGTGCCTATGCACAACAATGCATCAATCTACCAATAATGATGGCTTCTAGTCCCTGATAAACTCACCTCTTGCAGCAGATGTTGGTTAATGATGTCCGAGGGGTGAATGAGCTGCAGTTTTTCAATCCTTAAACACTTGACTTGTCTCACCAATGGAATCATACCTTCGCATTAGATGATTGAGGAAAGCGACTAATAGTGATATCCTTACGGACATCATCACTTTCGTCAACCAAAAGGTTGTTTTCGACAGCGTCCGTGTTTGAGCTAGCGCCCCTCCCAGGCCCAGCCATTGATTTACCGCGTCTCACAGATCCTCTAGTCCATAAGTTCGAAAACCATGAACCGGTAGAAAGCCCAACATGGTAGGGTCGCACAGAAGGGATATCTGCCTTGACATTGATCCGTTTTCTGCTCAATATGCCTTCCCGGACGGCAATTTTGAACCCGTATATGAACACAGTTTGGTTTGCATTCCCATTGTATCACTGGTTTGAAGGTCCTGCACGCCAATCCATGGCCCGTGTGGTCTCCCAACTATAATTCGCCGTGATATCCCCCCTACCAACTGCTCAGCCTTGAACCGGGCCGATGCTTCACCTATATTAGCATCCTGCTGATATGCAGCAAGGGACCAAGAACGAGACTTGTAAAATCCAGTGATCAAGTAAAGGGAATCGCGGCTGATGATGCGGCCAAGACATTCTTCTGCAAAGGTGTACCAGTCCTCTGCATGTTGGATTGCTTCGTCTAGAAACCGACGTTCGTTGTGGAGATAGTAGTGTTCGGCGCCTTCAGGGAGAATTAGAACTGCACTTCCATGGGAAGACAGTGCAGAGGACCTAGTTGTGCACGCCTTTGACAAAGGTGGTACAATCAGGACAAGTCCTCATGGTGGGACCACTTCGCACCTTGCCGGATCAGAGTCAGAGTCAGAGTTGTCGACGCAGCAGGCATTTGCAAGTGGACATCTCCAAATTTGGGAGTTATCGGGTTCGTGCCTCCTTTTCTCTGCCCATCAGCACGTTTTGTTCATTCTCAGATTGGATGACATTCACCCTCAAGTGATGGTGTGGCTCCGCGCGGCAACCACAGCTGTTAGCGACGTGAGCTGCATCTCTCAGGATGCGCTCGATAACGAGGAGATTCATGTGAGCACTTGTCATGAGCTGTAACATTCTCCGCAAAACGACTGCCAGTACTGAACCTGTATCTAGTTAAATAAATCGCTGCGGATCCCGATATCCGGACTTCAGCTCCCCAGTGAGGTGCACGTGTTGTAGCGAGGTATTGGCTCATTTCTTGTACGTTCTATGTGACTTTCTCATCACATCAGGTGTCTTCAGAGATAACACAGTATAATTTGGGACTTGGCAGTCGTTTGTATCGACACGGGTGCATTTACTTGGTATGCCCGCATTTTTAAACCCATTTTCTATTATGTTTTGTTCAGCATGGATGCTGACTGTGGAATACAGTACCTTGGATGCTTGCAGCGGCCATCGTGGTGAGCTGGAGCAAGTGCCATCCTTTCGACGACAGAGAGTACAATGCTGTCTCTTCATCGCATGTGGGCTATGTGAACTCAATGCTGGTTACACAAATCTTATGGCGCATTCATCGTAGACTTGAGTATTCGGATGGGCTCAATACGAGAAGAACGCTCTGCGACTGAGGCCGAACCGCCTGCGAGCGCTTTGATCCCCCACTTGGCGAACTCACGTCATACATGATCCACGTCAATACAGACTCCCAAGGTTTCTGTCGGCCATGGTCTTTGTGTTACGGATGGTATACAGTATGCTTAATAATTTGAGTACATTTTTTACCATTTTGTCTGTCTTCCGCTCACGATCCGATGCAACGTGAGTACGTTGGTGGGAACATGCATCAGTGAGGTAAAGGACGTATCGCCTCTCAGGATAAGGACATCACGATCGATGAGTACATCGAAATCAAAGCTCAATCGCATTGACCTGAGTGCCGACTCTCGCCACGTCTTGGCGGCGCTCATCAAACTGCTCACCCCGCACATACCATACAGCCTCCATATCCTGGGGTCCATCCTCAACACAGTTCCTCGCGCCAGCACATTACAAAATTTAGACCCATCCAAAGTCACGCTCTGGTCCACCATACCTTTCCATCATGATCCCATACTGATCACCGACCCTCCCGCATTGTTCTCGGTAGTCACCTTTTCCCAATGTGATCACCAATTCCGCTTTTTTTGCTCGAGCGACACGAGGACGGACGATCCTCCGACGGAAGTAGAGAGGACGCATGTCAAGCAGGTGCTTGAGTGCCTCCGAGATATTGCCCGCGAGGCGCATCCTACATACGACTCTATCCTCACCGCCCTCGGGGGTCAGGTTAGACGCAGCATCGACACCGATCCACCGATGATCGCCATCTGGGCCATTCACGTGAAGTGGGCGGACGTCCTGGCGCCCATCTCGTGCTTTCAATTCCCCGGCATGCGGTACGCCTATCCACCTAACACGTTTGAAGACAGTCTGCCACTGGCAGTGGGTCGCTGGATGACGGTGCGTGGCGGCGGCGGCGGTGACGACGACGACTCGCAAGCGGAGAAGGTGGAGATATCCCAGATCCGTGCATCTGATCTACCGTTCGTGCGTGATGCTACGAACATTCCGCGCATGGAGGCGTATGTGCTATCGCGAGCGCCATATTCGGTGTGCCTGCGGTCCTCCCGGGGAGAAACTTCGGGGGCGGCGGAGGAAGAAGGGCGGCAGCCTATTGCGTGCGTATATATGCACTCTGATGGGAGCATCGGGGCGTTACGTGTAGACTCGAAATACCGACGTCGGGGTCTCGGAAAGTGGGTCGTTCGTGCGCTGGTGGAGAAGCTGGATCTTGGCAAGGACCGAGACGACTCCAACCTGGATCTAACCGCGGATGTACTGCGGGATCTGGTGGGGGGGCGTTGGGGTGGCATTGGGCGGACGTCGCAGCAGATATCAAAGCGAGTAAACGTTTGTTCGCGTCCTTGGGTGGCGGTAAGGAGAGCGAGTGTTTGGTTCTTTGGACTTTCTTGCCCGTCGGTCCCAATCAGTGACAGATTTCTTGCAGTCCTAGCCACTTGGCAGAGACCGATCCTGGCGAAACGATACGCCATCCGAATTGTATACAGTACATAAAACAATACATCCAGTACATGGTCCACTAACAGGCCTATTAAATCTCAGAGATATAATGTCCTCGGCCTAAACGTCCAGATCTCAATCACCATCTTTCCCGACCTCTTGCACATGATCGCACACGTCCCCCCCTTGCAAGCCACCTTCCACACACTGTCACATCGCTCGCTCAAATCCCTGACAGAAACCCCGCTCTGAGTTTCGTACATCCTCACCCGTCCATCATTGCCACCGGTGATAAGGAAATTCGAATCGAACTGGAGAGACGTGACAGAGGAATCATGCGCGGAGATACGTTGCAAGGAGGTGTAGTTTTGCAGGTCAAATGTGATGACACGCCCGTCGGATCCGCCAGTGGCGAGAAGACCAGTTAAAGGGCAGAGTTGTAGTTGACATACGAGGGCTGTGTGTCCTTGCAACAGTGCAATGCATTGCCTGTAGTGACCATTGTAGCGTCCCAGATTATGACGGTCAACACGTAGGGATAGACTAACCCTGAAGTGGCATCCCAAACACGAACTGTTGTATCCATGCCTCCAGAAACAACGCGAACACCATCAAATGCGACCGAATAAATTTCTTGCTCGTGGCCTGAAAGGACGTGTAGACATTCTCCTGTGTCTACGTGCCATATCTGCCACATTATATTCATCAGGATGCGCAAATATGGAGGCGATGGACGTACTCGACAAGTTGCGTCATAACTTCCGCTGACTACCCTATTACCGCAGACGTCGAGGCATCGGACGCTATTCGAATGACCCTGCAGTATTCGGAGCATTCGGCCTTTCTGTATATCCCAAACTCGAACCGTCGTATCACGAGAGCCGGTCACCGCAATTGGGCGGTTGTGTAAAACACGGGCACACCTGATAGTCGCTATGTGGCCCCGTAGAATGTAGATACAATGGCTACAAGGAGTCATTATCAACTAGTAATAGACGCAAGGGACTATAAATTTCTTACCCTGATACCACATCCCAGACGCGCAGACTCTTGTCACAGCCAGCACTGACGACGATCGGATTGGGCTGACCCCAGCCTTCTGAAGTACAGCACAAATCGCTCGGCTTCGCCGGACTCTCCGGTCGTTGTCCCGTTCTTGGTCGTCTCCTCTTTGGGATATCAAGTCCCAATGCACGACGATATTTTGCGTGCACGCAGCCGTTTGTTATAGGTGAGTTGGAAGACGATGATGTCATTGAATCATCACCAGGTGCCTTGATATCGTTCTCGGTTTCGTCCCAATATCCTCCGCGGCTGACAAGGTGTACTGCCCACACACCTTGATCGTGTCCCATGAGTGTACGGCATAAAACACCAGTGTTGGCGCTGTAAATGTGAACTTTTGAATTGGCGCAGCCGACAACGACGCGGTCAGAGTCCAACGCTACGGATGTAACAACACCACCATCAGGTGTCGCGATGGGCATGCGATGTGAACGGAGAAGATGTCCCCCTCTTCGCATGTTTGACACTGGATGAGATATTAGTACGCTTGCTTGGCAAAGATAGTTGTCACTCACTTAAAACGTAGGAATACTGAAAATGTCTTCGATATGACGGTGAAGCGTCATCGGGTGATTTTTCACTGAAATTTCGTCTCCATGAAGACAGAGGAGATTGTTCCTGTCGCTTTAAACTTTCTTCCGCCGTGAGAGCTTGTAGGGCTGGATCCATCGGATGAGCCGGGAATGAGTCCGCCTCTCTGGAGCATTCCTCGACGAAGTCGTCAAATTCGTTTTCTTCGGTATTATCTTGTTCCATATTAAAACGATACGTCCCGCACATAGTTTTCCAAAGCCATTCATCCTGAACAAGATCATGCCACCGCTTGGAAACCTGGCTAGCTCTGGAAAGCGTTTTCGGATCGTCTACAAAGCTAAGGATATGCAATGCTATCTCTGGAGGGAGTTCCGCGAGGAAATCGCGTCTGAGCATGGGGGCAATGGTTTGTGAGATGAATAGAAGCTCGGATGGCGTGCAGTCATTAAGGAGAGCGAGGAGGTAGCGTTTACGAGATGCAGGACCTAGGGCTGTTACATTTGCGAACTCGATGCGGGACAAATTCGCAGGATCGTACGATGTTGAGTGTGCTTTGGAGAGGTGGAAGGCATCCGCGAAGAGGGAACTTGTCGGGCCAGGTGATGGTGCGGGGGTCGGAGGAGAGGCAGCAGGCATGTACACAGTAGACGACGACTTGCCTACGCTTGCATGACGCCGATAATCATTCGTACTTCTGCTAGCCGCCCTGGCAGAGATATCGTCGTTCATTTCTTGCGAGCGTGGTGAACTTGTAGAAGCTACCAAATTGATAGAACCAAACCCTACGTAGGCGATGAGCTCGATGAGCTCGATGATGGGAAATAATTTCCTTTTCTGGAGTTCAGATAAAGCACGTGACGCATTCCTATTTTGGTAACTCAATCTAGCATCACTCTAAGGCAGTCGGAAGCAGGTCGTTCGTCCCTGTCTCTCTCGTATGAGCACTAAATGGTCCTTGCTTTTGTTTGCTTTAGATATCTAGTCCACACGACCACCTTTATCTCGATCAGAACCTCTGGATACTCTCCGAACCTTGTTTATTTCAGCCGTCCGACGCGCCTCCAGCAAAATGACCAACAAAAAGAAGGCTCAAGCTAAGAAACAAGCTCAAGCGAATGGCATCAAGTGCGCTCGCTCTGCAGTTTACTTATCCTGACATCTGCTAATCCGCATTCAGGACCCAGACCCAACCTGAGACCCTGTCTGGACCGACAGTTCCTGTCTCTCCCTCGTCCGCAAAATCAGTCGAGTCTCCTTCACGGGAGCAGCCGATGGGCCCTACAGCAGATGATATAAAGGAGCAAGGGAATATCGCTTTCAAATCAAAACAGTACAACGACGCTATCGACCTGTATACCAAAGCCATAGGTCCGCTGCCGTTCTCTCTGCAGTAAGTCCTATTGTTGATGGCTGACATACATTTCTGCAGAGATGAAGCCTACTGAACCTTCCTATCTCACGAACCGTGCCGCATCTTACATGGCCTTGAAACGTTTCCGTATGGCGCTGGCCGATTGTCAGCAGGCTGCGGCGTTGCAATCGGCTGAGCCTTCACCGAAGACTCTGATCCGCCTCGCACGATGTCAGCTTGCTTTGGGCTTTTCGGAGCCTGCTTTGACCACGTTGCGTACCGTGATCGCCCTAGAACCAAGCAACGGCGTCGCACTCCAACTTCAGGAAAAGGTCTTGGAGCTCGAAGCTCACTTACGTAACTTCGAGGCCGCGAAACGGAGGAAGGAGTGGGGAATGGCTCGACTAGCTTTGGACAAGTGTCTGCAAAGCATAGAGGGCGATGGTGGTGAAGTACCGACGCAATGGCGGCTGTGGAGAGTCGAGCTAGAACTTGTACGCGCTAATTGGGATGCCGCCAATATCGCTGCAAAGTAAGTGGGGTGGTGAGATCTTCACCAGTGTTTGACCTGGTAGATCGTTTTCTGATCCACAGTGATGCCATGAGATTGGATCCTAACTCGCCCGAGATCCTTGCTGTGCGTGGACTGGTACTCTTCCTCTCTGGCAAGCTACCACAAGCACTTCAACACGTTGCATCAGCGCTCCGGCTAGACCCCGAACATGAAGTTGCTTCACGGCTACGAAAGCGCATAAAAGACGTCGAACGGATTAAGGAGGAGGGTAATATAGCTTTTAAAGGCGGTGAACTGCACGAGGCAGTTAAACTTTATACAGAGTGTCTAGAGGTAATGGAGTACTTGCACGATTCTGGTGATCATCCTGAAATCCCTTCCCGACAGCGTGTGGGTGAGGCAGAAGAGGAGGGTAAGGGTGGGCACATCCGTGCTACTCTGCTATCAAATCGTGCCACTACTCTAGTAAAGGTACTGGGCTTTTTCAATATGATCCATCTCTCACGTGTCTTACAATCTTGAATGTAGCTCGAAAAGTATGATGAAGCCTTTGCAGACACGGAAGCTTCTCTTACTCTTCTTCCGACATCCTTCAAAGCGTTGCGCACTCGTGCCCGCATTAATCTCCATCTTGAGAAATTCGACGCTGCGGTAGCGGACTTCAAGTCTGCTATTGAACAGGCAGGGTTTGAAAGTGCCGACGCAGACGTCAGGTCCCTCAGGATTGAGCTTAGAAAAGCCGAAGCTGCGCTCAAACAGAGTAAAACGAAGGATTACTACAAAATTCTCGGTAGGCCTCTGTTAAACTTTGGAATAAGTTTTCTCTTACGTTCATGGTTAGGTGTTCCAAGGGATTGCTCAGATGCCGACATCAAAAAGGCATACCGCCGGGAAAGTCTGAAACACCATCCAGATAAGGTCACCACTCCCTAGTCCCTGGTATGGTATTAGGCACTCATATTTCTCTGTGTCTGCAGGGAGGGGACGAGGAAAAATTCAAACTCGTTGTCGAAGCACACGCTGTACTATCGGATCCCCGACGACGAGAGCGGTACGACACGGGTGAGGACGAGGAAGGGCAAAATGAGTCTGGTATGGGCGGGATGGGTGGTCCGTTTGGGGGCGTGAATCCAGCTGATCTAGCGGACTTATTTGCGCAGTTCCAGGGTGGTGGTTTTGGTGGAGGTGGCAGCTTCCACTTCCATACAGGGGGACGACACTCGGCCGATTTTGGCTTTTGAGAGGGCATTATCAGACGCTGCTTGATGATAACATACCTTACTCTATATTATTCACTCGAAAAATTCTGAGGAACACCCAAAAATGTGGGAATGGATAATCCTTATCGCAATTTTACCCTTCTGCCTGTCTCCATACGGGTCTCATTCCATGTCGTTTCTTTGAATTTATTTATTTGTATTGTATCATGTTATCTATCACGTGATCTTAATCAAAGCCCCTGTCATTATTTTT
>JBBPQW010001097.1:0-10224 GCA_038092695.1 Boletus rubropictus | reverse complement strand
ATTCGGTCAACATGGAGTGGAACATGGAAATTTGGAAGCGATGCACAAACCATATTCTGACCCTATCCTCTCCAAAGCCTCTTGGTTGGAGGCTACGTTGTCTGAGCGAAAGCCAATTTTGCTCGTCGTCACTCGTTAGATCCATGGCTCAATGCATCGACGTCTGTCGCGGCCTGCACTGAGATCACATTATGTCAGCGACTCGGGAGTCAGGATAACCAAAATAGGTTGATAAGACATTCGGTCATGAAGTTATTTGTAACTTTGAAAATCCAACAGTATTGTTTGCATTGTTACTCATACTCCAAGCCTTTCATACTTTCTCTGGCCAATGAGTGAATGAGGCTGTGATAAGCGTAATGTGAGAATAGACCGACCAGACAAAAAGACTACTGCTGGCGTTGTCACGACTTCTTCGCATACACATCAAGTTTGGTCTTCATGCAAAGTTTCTCGCAGCCGGGGAGTGTATGGATAGATCAAGTGTCACTAAGATCATGCATCCAGCATCGACATCCAGGGATCTCAAGCAACACTGATATCGACGTTGATCACATTTCGCCGCCTCCTACATGGACATTCACCACCTCAACTCTACCCTCATCCCCACCATGCAGCATGACCTTTTCATCAAAGCTCCTCCCTACCTCGTTCTCCCCTTTGCTACCCTCGTCGTCACTCACAGCCTCCTCCACGAAGGCTCCTTCCTCTCGCAAGACCTCAAACGCACTCTCGAGCACGGAAAGGTTCTGTCCTGCACAAACGGCTTTGACTATTTGACCTTCATGTGCAATGTGCTGCGTGCGTCGGAGGGAACGAGTGAGGTAGGTCGAGACTGTGCGGAGTGGCCAAGTGGTCGGCACAAGCGGGAGTATCTATGTGATCGGTGAATACCCAATTCGAAGAGGCCAGCTCAAGAATTAAAGCGAAGATAGAACATCAAAGCAGATCAATGCCATCGACGATGTCTCAAACGCAATGCGGGCTCATCCTGGGCCGGCACCCACAATGTCAGGAATCCAAACTACGGGAGCACTCACATCAAGAGCATCGAGTCTTGTTGCTTGCGAGCTCAAGAACCGCGCGGTCTGTTGTGTGTCCCTGTAAAGTGTGAAGCTTAGTCGATCTGTCCGCTTGTCCTTGGAGACGGGACTGACCCGTCCTCCATATAAACTTCCAACAGCATTTTCAACACGTTTCCATTCTGAACATCCTTTGCTTCTCCTTTTTCCCCCGCTGCACCACTCCCCCTCGCAAACCACCCACTCCAATCGGACAACCCACATCCTTCCGCAGTGCTTATACCCAATTTGATACTCACTACCCCCGTCAACCCGCCACTCGATGCATACGACTCGGCCGTTGAAATGTCCCGCAGAGCATATAGTGTTTTGAGAGTAACCTGTGTGGAGGGAACCTAGCGTCGTCGCGTGGGCAAGAGTCTGAACACAAGACTGTTGGAGATTTAAAAACTTGGCATACCTTCGAATGTAAAATGGCCGTTTCAAGACCAAGAATTTTATCCTGTCCCCCACCGGTGATTCTGTCTTGTATATCCTTGACAATCCTCTTGCCCTCTCTGAGACACTGAATAAGCAGCAGTGTCTTTATGCGTGCACGCTTGGATGGGGAGTCGGGGGTCGTCGAGGCGAAATAAGACAGGAACGGTGGGCGTAGCGGTGGGTGCGAAGATAGGTGGATGGGTGATGATTGTAAATCTGACTCAGGTGGATGTGGCGAAGACGTTATGGCCGAGTTGCTTGAGGAAGAGGCGTATGATGCCGCTGTAACAAACGCAGAGCGCACGTCAGCCCGCGGTTATACCGTCGCATACGACCGACAAACCTTTCGCCCTCCAAAGCCTCCCAATATTCTCGTCTCCGGCGTACTCCAAAACCTCCTCTATGTAGTTCCACACAAGTTCCTCAAACAGCTCCCCCTCCTCAGCTGTTTCTTTTCCACCCCTTCCGAGTCCTCGACCAACAACTATCCATTCCAAATATCGTTTCGCAGCAACTGGATTGGTATTCCGGAGCTCGGAAAGAATTACCAGTTCATCGGCCTTCTGGGTGTCCTTCTCTCGATCTGCCGCTTTATCCCTTTCATGGCTGGCGACGCCAGTTGGTCGGTGATTCCGCGTATGTTGTGAGGGCATTAGTAGCTGTATGACAAGAACCAAAGCACCGTTGCAACGCGAGCATAAAAAGAATATTTTTGAGTAAATTGAAATAATAGACACGTGAAATAAAAAGCATATACGTACCTTCAGGCCTCTCTCAGCATCTTTCCCAGCAAGCCATGCAGCCCACTTTTTCAGCAAGCTAGATCTCTCATGATCGCTTAGAATCATGTCGATCCCGACCGTGGAAGATGGATCAGGCCGAGTGGGAGAAAGTAGTGTGAATATCTGCCCTAGTGGGTCAACGACCAGTGGATCAACATATGTTCCCTCTACAAGGCTGTTTCATTTTTTTGGCGGAGAGAAAAAGAGGTGTGAGGTCTATGGGGCCACAAATGGGTTATATGGGTATCACTTACCCAGCTAAAACATCTACAACCTTCTCTCCATCGCCAAAAAATTTCCACATCTCCACCAAAGCACTCCAGAGGTTCATCTGTGAGAGCACTGGTGCCAAAATTTCTGGGCGAAATGGCAGCGCAGGTTTCAGAGGGTGGGAGGTATATCGTGCATGTACTGGTAATGTCGGGATAGAAATTTGGTGGCCATTCGAAGGATGTATATGCGATGTCGAACCAGGACGTGAGGGTGGCTGAGAACTAGACCGAGAGACCGGATGTGAGGAGGAAGTAGATAGAGCAGAGGGAGGGGGGGTGAAGAGTGAGAAGAGGTATTGAGTATCTTGTGCATGTGCATAGAGAAGGGCAAGGGCTGTTGATGTTATCTAGGTAAAGGAAGAACGTTAGAATAATTGCTTAGGTATGCACAAGGGATGGCTATAGCGAAGAAGACATGATAAGAAATAAGAACAAGTTATCGTGGCTGAGTATTAACAAGTAGAACACACACCTCGATAACATCTCTTGACCACGTTTCAGTGCTCCCCAATACAGTAGCCAAAATGCTCTTCACCATCTCATTGGCTTCCCCTCTCAGGCCTTCACGCATTCCAATCGTTGCTGGATGTGTACGCGTGCCACTTTCGAAGTGGGGGTCGGAGGTTGTTGGCTCTACGTCGATAGGCTCACTTCCGAGCGATGAAGCAGGTATTGCGCTGGTACGCAAGTACGGAGAATAATTCCTGACTAAGTTGGTGGCGACTGAATGTCAGTGCCCAAGCAGCATTTTATTTTATTCGTTGCAGCAAGGACGAAGAAAGGGTGAATGAAAACCGACTTACTGATATCATCGACATTGGTTTCATCAGGCATATATTCTCTAATACCTTCCCAGACCTCGACCTCGACAGAATCTCCCCCCTCGATATCTCGTAGAGTTGTGCTACCACCCTTTTCGTTCCTCGAAGGCTCATTGAATAAAGCGGGCCGTAGTTCATCGAAGTAAGAAATAAGGATGCGAGGATCAATGGCTCCCCTGACGAAGTGGATTGTTGCCTCCCTAAACCTGGTCTGACGTACGAACGCAAAGGCGATACATTGATGCAAGTAGTGTAGCGTCTCCTTCGGTGCACTCCTCGTCAGCGTGTACAAGTCCGAGTAACGCACACTACCCACTTGGTCACCTGAGGGGATACTTCCCTGAGCAACATCAGCCTCAGTCTGTTCTAACAGCACCTCCGCTTCTGCCAGTCTGCCATTTTGAAGAAGTGATTCTACTTGCGCGAAAAGTGTCGAAGGGAGAAGCGAGTAAATGGAGGACTGGCTTAGTACGAGAACGGCTGAGCGAGGATACGACGAACGGCCCATCGCGAATCGCAGTCGAGGATAAAAGGTTACGTAAGTCGACTCTTTGGCTGTCTACCGTTTATTTGTATGCTACCAGTCTCCAGCTTCCGGAACTACGGCCACCATATATCATACTCGATAGACGACCACTTCCGGGCGCTGGACATGAATGACATTTTACAAGATCCAAAAAGGGGTTATGATACATTGACTTTGGTGAGTTTGAACAACACATGATGGGTTACCGCCGAAAACTTATATGAATTGACATTGTCAGTGAGGTTTGCGAATATCTACTAACAAAAACATACTGGCAAGAATCGTGACGTCCAACTAGCAAATGGATGCATCGTCGAAATCTTATTCATTTCGTCTCGTCGAATTCCAACGCGGAGTCAGCCAATGGACCCGCCCGTACGGTGATCGAACCAAAATATTACACTGCCAAACGGTGATGACAACGGTGAGAGGGATGTACAAAAAGGATTCAATAGCGAATAAGAATAATGACAAGATATGTAGAGACGTCCATTCCGGTTCATTCGTCGTATTGGGTCAACTTCAAAGCCTCAGTCTCGGAGCCAAAAAGAAGGTTAACAGGGCTTACATCCAGTGTGAGCGTCCGCGAACTGTTGACTTCTTGGTCTCGGTATATTCCCACCAACGAATGGCCACGCTCATACAAAGAGCCTTTGAGGCTGATGACAATGAACTGGAAAGAGTCAGATGTTTGAGAGCGGATGTAGTTTGCTATCTTGGCAACGTTTGTGTTGTCTAGGGCTGCATCTACTTCATCCAGGACGAAGAATGGTGCGGGTTGATAACTGATATGGGAATAAAGGACACATCGAAATAAAGGACACATCGAAATATCAGAAATGGCCCTCACCTGTGGACCGCAAAAAGCAACGCTAGAGCAGCAACTGTCTTTTCCCCACCCGACAACTGTTCCATATCTCGGAATCGTTTCATCGGCGGCATAGCATGGTACTTGATTCCAGCAGTATAAGGTTCCTATTCAAAGCATATATCAGTATCACCAGCAAATGACTAATTCTGAGCAATATTACCTCGCTGTCCTCCAAACTCAAGTATGCGACACCTCCCATGGGCGCACTCTTGCCCTTTGTAAGGTCTTTGTATACATCGTCAATCCGTTCGGAGATATGATTGTATGCTTTGTTGAAGAGTTCACACCTACCGCCAACAGTCGACATACTTGCAAATCCAGCAATCGAGAATAACTACTCACCTCTGGCGCTTGATCTCATTGAACTGATCTCTCGCTGTCTTGGAATCCTTGCGTGTCTTCTCCGCTTCTCGCTCTGTGTCGACGAGTCGGGCTTCGACATCATCCAGTCTCTCGATTGCTTTCAAGTTCGGCGCCATACGTTCAATGTCTGTGTTTAGTTTGGCGATCGATGCGTCAAATTCAGCAAGAGTCTCCGGTTTGTTGCTCTGCAAGTATTTAACTCGTACTCCATAACCAGGACACTTAATGTAGACTTACAGCACATTCCTCATCATCCAATGCAGCAAAGTGAACTTCGATGCCATAGTCTTGGACTTGTCTGGGTCGCTGAGTGCCGTTCTCATCCTCATCGATATCCATGGCCACTTCATCACGTAGGTTCTGCAACGACTTCAGCACGTCAATGCCACGATAACTTGAATGCTCACCTCTTCCATAGGCACGTTCTTCAAATTACCTTTTGCAAGTGGTAGCTTGATGTCCTCGAGTCGACATTTACGGTATATCGAAGAGCGTTCAAGTGCCAACTTTTCGATTTCATCGTTCTAAGGTCAAAAAGGAATTAATCAGTGATAAAAGTATGTGCGGAAAACTACAAGCCATGGAACCAATCTCCTTCAGTGCCTGATCAAGCACCTTGGCCGCACGCGCATGTGTTTTCTTCGCCTGTTCTACAACCTTGTTCTTCTCCTCTAACATTTCATTGAGCGCATGGAGTCCTTGCCGGAGGTTTTTAATCGCTTCTTGACCCGATGCAATTTCGACTTGGATTTGACGCTTCTGTTCCTCCAGCTCAACTACCTTCGCTTCTTCCTCCTCCTGAGTCTTCTCGAGTGTCGCAAGTCTGTTCTGAGTGAGCTGCATTTGCTCTTCCTCAAATTGAATTCTGCAAGCGAACAGTAACGTTAGCAAGATACCCGAGTCAGCGATAGGTAAAGTTCTCACTGGTGTGTCAAGCGCGCAATCTGTTGATCGAATCGATTCCGTGCTTGACTCTCCTCTTCTGCCACCCTGAGCTGACGTTCCTCGTATTCCCGAATATGATTGACGCCAATCTTGGCGCAGAAAGAGGCAAAGGTGCCATGCTCGGCTTCGTCAACAATCGACTGGAGCGTTGATATACGTGAAGAGAACGTGGCGTGCGCACTTTGAGCCTATGCAAAGGGAGAAGTTGTGGGATCGATATAGGAAGAAATCTGGTTGTTTGCTGACCTTTTTGAGGTCAGGTACAAGCTTCTTGATCTCACGCTCGACATGCTTGAGCTCGTCTTTGGTGCCGTTGTGGCGAAGTTTAAAAGCACTCTGCGACCTCGGCAGTCATTGACCCAGGTGATACAATGTAAAGCGTAGACGTACCAAATCATCCTTAGTTACCGTGATAGCGCTCTCCAACCTCGTTATCTCGGCAATAATGTTTTCATCAGCTTTACCACGCGATTTGGAACGATTGAGTTCCTGCAGTTGTGCCAAGAGGTTGTCTCGAAGACGGACAAGGCCTGGGTTATCCTGTGTAAATGAGACACTAACAGACTGAATAAGCGCGAGCAGACCTTGTACATCCTTTTCCTCCCACTTCTTTCCAGACCCATGTGTGCTTCGTCCGCCAGTCATCAGCCCACTTTTATGGATGATTGTCCCTTCGAGCGTTACAGCTGAAGAATGTGCATGAAGCCATGTTAAGCGCGCTCCTCCGCAACTTTCTTCCGCTTACCTTTAACTTCTTGACCTTTCTCCCAACACACATACTTGGCTACCTCCATTGTATCACATACAAGAGCGTTCCCACACACGTGATGCATCGCCCGTTCGACAGCAGGTTCGTACTGAATGACATCAACGGCGAGTCGAGCTCCTTTAGCAAAAGAGCGGAATTTGTCATTAGCAGGCTTCACGGAGATCGTGTCGAGGGGCAAAAAAGTTGCTTGCCCGGCTCGCTGGGTGCGCAGGTACTTGAAGATGGTGTAAGCCGAGATAGAGACACATGGGCACGTGGGACCAACCTCAATGCACTCGATCGCTGTTTTCTCTTCGTCAACAACTACGGAGTCAATGTTCCTACCTAGAACCACGGAAACGGCGGTCTCATATTTTCGCTGCGTGGGCTTGCATAGATCTACCACTCGTCCCCTGACGCCTACATTTATGGGAAAAAGAAGGGTTGGGGATGACTCCAAGCCTTGGGTTTGTGAGTGAATGCGTACCCGGGAAGACGCGCTGTAGGCTTGCAAGAGTCTCTTTGAGCCTTGCTCCCCGTTCTGTTTCCGTCTTATCAATACCAGCTTGGAGGAGACGCTGGTAGACGTCTGTAAGCTTTTCATTTGCCTCCGTTTCGAGGCGGCTGAAGAAAAGTGCCAAGTCTCTGTGTTAAGTAAAAATGAATGAGCGGTTGGAGGACTTACGCTATGCGGGTTCTTTCACTCTGATGATTGTCATATTCTTGCTTAACGTGGGACAAGTCGGCTTGCAAAGTCGCCAGTTTTTGCTCAAGCTAATAAATTCCGTCAGAACAATTTCGCATCAGTACTGACCGCGTTACTTCGGCTTTTTTCTCCCCTTGCGTATTTGCATCTTCAGCCAATTTGTTCTTTTTGATTTCTATCTCCTCTATTTGAGCTTTCAGCTGGCCAAGCGTACGTGAAGCAGTCTTTTCTTCCCTGCCGAGCGTCTCGAGTGATTGACGCTCGGATACCGCCAATATGCTTGCTTGTGCTTTCCTGATTCAGGAAGGTGAGAACGTACTCATTTCACAGAGGTGGGATGACCTCACAAGGCGCGGTACTCGGCAAGACTCTCTTCACTCAAAGCTGTGTTATCGTGTGATGCCCGACGATATGCCTCTTATAGTGTGACACGCCGAGGGTGAATGAACACGCCGCACACAAGAAAAATTATGGCAAACCTGTAGCTTCATCCGCGGCTCTGCGCGCAATTTGGAGATCACGACGAAGAGCATTCAGCTTAGCTCGTTGGCGTTCCTCATCCTTCCCGACCTGTTCACGCATGACTTCGGCATTCTGCGTCTTTCTAGTAGAATGCTTGATCTTCTCGTCAGTTGTGACCAAGTCAGGTTCCTAAACAGGTGTCAGAACAGGGATGACTCGAATATAAGGTAAAAGACCACCAACTCTGGATTCGACAGTCTTTTCTGCCTTCTTTACTTTCTTTTCTTCCCTAACGACAGCGGTGCGAGCTCTGGCTTGATCAGCACGAGCGTCCTCCAGTGCCTCATCATGTTGTTGCTGTTCCGCACGCAATCCTGCAAGAGCCCGTGACTTCTTTTGAATGTCTCTGGCATTTGCTTCCAGAGCTTCTTCAATATGGAACAATTTGTATAGGATTCGTCGCAAGATGAGATCGTCCTAGAGGAGGATTATAAGCGTCAAATGTGGCGATCACCGCAATGGTACGGACCCTTTCTTGACAGAGACTCTCAAAGCGTTCTGCTTCACCCTTTTGTTCTTTATACTGTCGTATTTCAACGGTAATACCCCTCCTTTTTGTAAAATTGAACGTAGCATTCTCTGTAGCTCGCTCTTGTGCCTCCTTCGCCATCTCGTATTCTGGCGCCAGCTCGAGAGAACCAGAGATTTGCTCGATGAGACGAGTAAGTTCTCGCGGTGATTGCGAGGCGACGGCTTCTACGTCTCCTTGAAAGACGAGAAAATTCTTCGCTTTGACAAGGATGTTGTGCGAGACGAGAGCAGCATTGTAGGCAGCATACGTGACAACTCTATCGTTAAGACGATACTCGGATGTACCAGTAGTAGAAATGCTATGAGATGGTGAGATCCAAGGGCGGAGGCAAGCCTGATGCGAGAGACGTACGTGCGCTGGAAGAACCATTCCTTCTTATTCTCGTCTTCATACACGGCTAGGACCCAAGCTTTCTTTGCGGTTCCCTCGCCTTGACCCTCCTCTTCATCACTGTCATCTTGCTCGTCGCCTTGGTCCTGAGTGTCCTCCGACCCGTCAGTGGGACCTCGCGCGAGACGCCGACCTCGATAAACCAAGTCCTTTAGCTGGCTACTTCGAAGTTGGGCACTCTTTACACCGAGCACGAAGGAAATGGCATCCATGAGATTGGACTTTCCGGCGCCATTTGGGCCGATGATGGAAGTGAAGTTCTTGAATGGGCCAATGACTTGGTGACCGCTACAAAGATATGGATATGTCGCCCAATACGAACAATAAGACTCACCGATACGATTTGAAGTTGGATAGTTCTATGCGAACGAGTGGCATCGTCTCAAACTCGCCCTGATTAGGGGAACAGCGAAACGGCCACCAACAGCGCCCAAACGCGTCCACCTGGGTTGCCCAATTACTAAGCCTAACAAAACTTGCCGTACACACTCTTAATTAGGCTCAAAATCAGCAAAGAGACAACACCGGGATTACAGCTAGTCTCGAGCCGTTATAGGAAATTCGGGTGAACTCGGGAAGCAGATGTTTCCTATAACGTCTGGGGACATTTACCCGGCAACTCTTGGATCGTGTCACACTTGAATTACTAAGCCTTTACCGAACCCTCATAATTGATTATTTTCAATATTTATTTGTGTTAAGTTAATTGATCTGTTCATCAGATCTGATAGAGCCACTCAACATGTCTGACAACTATGATATTGAACTGATTATTCTTGAGTGCCATCTCAGGAGATGTAAATATCACTTGATAATGCATATCCTTCAGTTCCTACACCCACCTTCAGTGTATGCATGCAGTACAACTATAGGTTCATACCTCATAGAGTTTGCTGTCAAATGTTTCGTGATTGACAACAGCAGCCTTCAGGCCGGCCTCTCGAAAATGGTGTGCCTGCATATCCTGTGAGCTGCAGTTGTAAGTGAGCCCAAGGTATGTACCTGGTCCTCCTCAAGGGCATTTAATGGTGATATTACCATAGTAATCTTGTTGGGATGCAGGAATGAGGGGGTTGTGAAAGGAAGGGTCTTTCCGAAGCCTGTCCCTGCGAGAACAATGCATTCTATACTGAGTACCAAGGCCTCTGCACAGTCTAGTTGCCACGAATATGGCTTGCGACCTGTTCGCTCCTCACAAACCATAGAAAGTGTGTGTCGAGTAGTCTCTGAGCAGTAGCCTGGTG
>JBBPQW010001096.1:0-10226 GCA_038092695.1 Boletus rubropictus | reverse complement strand
CCGTCAGATGTCCAACCGGTGGGTTCCGCTGCTAGGCATGTGCAGAGCAAGAAATATGTACTGACGAGTCGCGCTAGGGTCGTTCGATATTCCAAAGGTTGTTTGAGACGAAGAGAAGCCCTTCTTCACATAAGTCCAACGAACGATCCGGAAAGTCACCGCAGCCCGCCAATCCTCGATTTCCTTCTCGTCAATCAGTAAGCATCGATCCCACAAACAAGGGTCCTTCGTGGATGGCTGCAGGTCAACGCAAACGAGTGAGTACTCTTCCTTGCATAGACGATTGGATGCGGTGTATATAATATCATGTCAGCGAACAACTACAGGGAAGCGAAAGGTTCGCTATTCCTCGCATTTGTACACAGGGACTCATCACACGTTACAGCGTATACCACTTCCCCCGGCCACTATTCCCAACCGTCCGGATCAAGACGCTTCTCATAGCAGACAACCTGCTGCCGATCCAAGGGCAGCGGATTCCGTATGTCTTCTTTGATGTCGATCCTGTCATGATGGCTCATGTCTTATCAGGTACATCGACCGACCGATCCTTCCCAACCCTCAGCCAAGGGGGTCCATGTAACGGTGCGTGTAATTTCCTTTATGTTAGCTTATTAGACTTACAGCGGTCAGCGTCCGCAAGGATCAGAAAATGCCACCGTTTCGCTCAGCATACCTATTGTTTCAATTAGGTTACCCGCATGGACGACACGGGTGTTGTGTATTCCCGAAGATGCACGCGATGGGATGCATTGATCGCAAGCATGCTGACATCAATTATGAAGTTCCTGTGTGACCTTACAGCATCAGTTTGCATCACGCCTGCTGGGAACGTTCTACACACGCACGGAGGTTGGAATTGGAGGATATTGTCTGGTTAATTAAAATCTGTGGGCTTACTCAAGACAAGGATGTACATCTAGTGGGACATCGCGTATGCAAGCCAAAGTGTCAGCAAGGTGTCTCGGAAGAATACCATGTGAGATGGCTAAAGGATGCCCAGCAGGTGCACCGTGTAAGTAACAAAGACATCTCTCATTTCTCGAGACACACGATTGTTATCTCTCCGCACCTCCCACACTCCTTTTGGTCCCAAGATGTCCTCCTTCGCCTCTGCACAGTCGCAATCCTGAGGTCTGGTGTTCCGATGAGAGAAGCCAGCGGCTTCTCTCGTGGGGATGATGTCGAACGCGGAGGGGAAGACTGCCACCACTATGGCCCTGTAGGCATGTCCAAAGGAACTCGATAGATCTTCAAATCGGCTTTGGAAACGTCAGGGTCTTGAAAACAACCATCGTGTCTCTGACCATTTGGATAGTGACGTAATGTATTTGCTTCTGTTGAAACCAGAAGGTCTTGGTCCGAATATAGTAATGACGGCAGTCTCCGTTGCATGTTTCTCTCGTCATTCGCAGAATCTTACTCGTCAATCTATTCTACCGGTGCAGTCATCATTCACGCAAGAAAAATCGGAAGAACTGCGATCATAATTCGCTGGACTTCAACTGTACGCGAGTGGTATGTGTTATATGGGAACAACACCGGTGGAACCATTTTGAACCATTTTTTTCGTCAACCATGGAGTTCAATCCCACAAGTAAGTCCGCAGTGACTCTCCTCGAGACAACTGGTCTGTATCTCTGTCTAGGATCTATAAATTTATGGCAACGTCTGCACGCAGACGTATTCAGCCCGACGATTTGCGTCCACCGGCATATGATTAGGGACAGTTTTTGCGACGGAGTAAGGGGATGCGAATCAATGGTGAAAACATCGGTTTTCTGATCTATCCTGCGTGAACGGTGGGTCGGCCCAACATATATCCGTCCTCTATATTTCCTCTCTCGTATACTTGATTGTCCCACTCTCTCCCTCTTCTCTCGAGATCTGGGATGGCAACGGCTCCAAGACATTCCTTGAGAGCCGTGGGCTGGGACATCGCCGCGAGGGCGTTCCAGTGGCGGTATTTCCGCAATTGTGACATCGCTTACACAGGGCAGGGCATCGACCAGCTTCGAGGGTGCACCAACAGGATTAGACACCATCCCACTGATCGACATGTCATTCTCAGTGTTTGGAATCCAGCGGGTGAGTGATCGACACGTCTGGTTGGTCTTTCGCAAATGCATCACTGAAAAAACATTTCTATGACGAGACCTTATAAGGCCATCAGATGGCATGACAAACGAATTTAAGCAAAAAGAGTCGTACTCTACGCTATCGTCACTGGACATGCCTTTGGCAGTAAGCTACACTTAACCACGTGTACAAGCAATGTGCAGGTCAGGAAAAAATTACGGTAAAAATACACCGCTTCATCAAAGACCTCCCCCACTCAAGATATACTCTATCGCAGCATGCACATTACCGCCTGTTGCGAGAAGAGCGCGGACGTTCTGAGATGCATTGACGAAGCCCATATCTTGTAGTTGCTGATTAAAACGTTGCGAAAAAAAAAAGAGAGAAGAGAAGAGAACGAGGTGAGACGAGTCGAAATACACGAGCCGGTTGGACGGACCTGGAGTTGTTCTTGAAACCGTTCCTCTGGCGGACTGGTATCCGCGGGAGCGGCAGGCAGTGTACCAAAGGGCAAGCCCCCACCGAAACCGCCTAGGCCACCTAAATTACCCCCAAAGGGACCTCCAGAGAGGAGCATCTGTAGTAACGCGGGATTAAGGGCACCAGCATTAGGGTCCGCATTAGCACCCGTTGTGGTCGCGCCAGGTTGTGTCGTCGTGGACGGCGGGATGGAGCCGGTAGCACCGGCGCCAGTCGCACCTGGGGGGACTCCCGGGGCTGGGAACCCAGTGTTAACCCCAGTCTCACGCATCATCGAAGACATTTGCATCATGGCACGCAGTGTCTCGGGATTCGCCCTGTTTGACGAGGAAAGGGTTAAGTTAACCGTAGACACGCCATCGATAGAAGCATAAGAACGAGAAATGTTACGAACATCATTTGCCTGAACCGATCGCTTTGGAAGAGCGCCCGAATTTCAGGTCCCATCGACGCGAGTTGTGGGTTGAGTGCGATGACCTGGTCGAGGATGGCAGGATTGGACATGAGAGATGACATTTGCTGTAGGAACTCGGGTGATTGCATCATACTTTGAAGCTACGGGGAGGCGTTAGTCGATCGCGGGTGGCACGCTCGCTATGCACGGCGAAGGGACGGACCACGTTGGGATCGTTCGGGTTTATACCCATATCGGCGAATGGGTTGAACCCGGCCATAAGACCGTAACCCAAATGGCTGTTGAGCTGGGTGAGCGGGTCGTGGACGTTCTGGCCAGCCTGCATTGCGGGGATTTGCTGAGATGACGGTGTGGATGAGGAACCAGAGACCGGAGCGGAGCGTGGGGTGCCTTTGACCATGTGGATTGTATGTGACGACTGAATCTTGTAGACGGACAATTGATCGTCATCCTACGGAAAGCGGGGAAGCGATAAGATAAGTGGAACGTGGCACGACGAGACGCATCGGCACCTTGAGCACTCTGCCTGTAGGAAATGTCAGAGTCGAGATCCAGCGGTGTAAGCGTTGGCTGGGCACGAACCGGAGTAGATCAGTCTCTGTCGATCAGCTGCGACGTCCGACTTTTCGGCAATGGCATGCTTGAGGTCGAGAACGGTCTTGTCGGTGCGAATCGATATCTGGATCTTGAGCTCGCTTGGACCTGGTGAGGAGGTGTAAACGGGGGAGGAGAGGTAAGGAAACGAGATACCTTTGATGTTGATATGTATTTCATTGTCGGCCATGGTGAAGTGGAGAAGAGCGTGGAGTGGCGACACAGCCACCAACCGATACATTTATTATTCCCGCCGTGCTTTTCATCATTTTTCGAGTAGTGATTCAGATAAACGACAAGCATGCACTACTGGAAACACCGAGTATGGATGCAATAACAAAGATAGAACAGGTACAAATGAATCGGACGTTATCAGAATTTATGAGGGCTGTAAATAGTCACTAGAGAAAGTCAGATGAGGCGGACATTGTCATTTTGTCGCAGGGCAACAAAGGTTCGAGAAATCGGCTGAAGCAAACTTGAAAACGTGTCAAAAATACAGAGCAAGGGACTAACATAGTGAGGTCAGAGACAAGCCGGGCAAGCTTGGTATTGAAGCAGTGGTGATTGGCTTCAATACCATGCTTGCGGCGACTAATCCCACACGTGACAGGCGATAGTCAATGTCGAAAAGGTAGCAAGGGACGACCCGACGATGGTGCAAGCGAGTCGGGTCGAGATAGTCAAGGTCGAGAGGACGGAAGACCTACGGAAACGTCTGAATTGATGGCGAGTGGGTGGCACAGCGAGTGGCGCATGCGAATTGAACGAAGCTGGCTGGAGATACGAATCAGTGCCTACGTGAGACGAACAACCTCCACCCAATAAGCGAACAAAGCGACCCAGTAAACCCACCGCGTCGACGAGAAAGGTCAAGCTGCGTGCCACTCTCGTGTTGCCTCTGAATTGAGGATGCAGATGTCTGATCACTTGGTAACAATCTGGGCACATTGAGTATGTGCCCAGACGTATACCGAGCGACCAGACCAGTATTTGGGTATGCCATCTTGGAATTGCTGAAAGGTGAGAATGACCAAAGACTCGGAGAGCGCCTGAAATACCCTCAGGCGACTCCCACGGCTGCATCTCATGTCCTGCGACGATTGTTTCAGGACTGTTCGCCACTCCGGCACCCCACAAGGTCGCACTGAGCACATCGCGGGCGTTCCGACGTACATTGCTGAGCCCACCACCGCACCCCAAACGGCGCAGAAGAAGATCCTCCTCTACTTTTCTGACGTATTCAGTCCGTTCTACATCAACAGCCAGCTCCTCCAGGACTGGTTTGCATCCAATGGTGACCACGTTTCCCCTCATATAGCCTACTCTATTTACACGGACGCAGGATACATCGTCCTTGGCCTCGATTATTTCCTGGGCGATAGGCTCGATACACTTATGAACCAGCCCGGCTTCGTCCGCGAACCCTGGCGCGACAAGGTCTCCGCTCAAGCGCGCGAACTTACCCCAAGGTGGGTCGAGGCAGTCAGACAACGCTACGGTCAGAGTTTCGTCTCATTTTATCCCGTGTGTGCTGACCTTGGATTGACTTAGGCACGACCGACGTCAAGTACTTTGCAGTCGGTATGCCATCTCTCGTTCCCTCGTCGCTCTACTCACATCGTTTCGTCTTACCCAGGATACTGTTTCGGGGCCCCGTACGTCTTCGCCCTTGCAAACGATCCGACGTTCAACCTCGCGGCGGGTGAGCTATCTTCCCTCGAATCTCTACTCTTTCCCGTGTCTGATTCATCCCCTAGGTGCTGTCGCACATCCCTCTGACATGTACGATGATGCGACAAAACAGCTCAAAGCAGAGCTCGTTGAGAATTGTGTAGGTCAGTGAAAATGTCCACATCAGAAAAACATTCCCTGATGCTCCTTTCTCAGCTCCTATCGCGTTTGGCTGTGCAGGTGAATGGTCACTCATGTCTTCGTCGTCAGCCCTATCCAAGCAGGCGTTGAATGCACATTCCAGAAATTGACCATGCTTTCCCCACGGAAGCGCGGCGTCAGGCAGAGGACATCCTCGTCAGGAACAAGGCACACTATTACTTCCAGATATTCAGTGGTGTCTCACATGGGTTCGGCGCGCGTGCTGATCCCGCCGACGACGCTCAGCGTGCGTCCTTTTTCTTACAACGCATGCATCCAATCACCACGGTACTACTCTCTTCACAGGCTTTGCGAGAGAGGAATGTGCGCGCGGATTCTTGCATTGGTTTGACAGGTTTTCAGCGTAACCATGCGTACTCGATACACTCGAAGGAACACATGTTGTCATCACCATCATCGGAATGTAATGTTGTTGGCTGTAGTGCAATCCGTCAAAACGGGGTGCATCCGACCGTTATCATGTCCGTCAGAAGCGGTGGTTCATGTCCAAGCAACGTCCGTGATGGCGCTCCCGCCAAGTATTCAGTAAGTTACCAAATGAACGTTGAATTGAACAATCAGCACCCTCCGAGCCCGATGTCCACTGGCCATGCAGAATTCACCGAAGCGGCTCCGTAGATTCAAGCTGTGTTCCCTGGACCTCCTACCCCATGTCGGCCTCACGAGCCGCACCAATGTGCTTGGTATGATCTAGGTCAACGTCATGTCGGGTCTCACCGCGCCCCTATGTTTGACGTGTATATATGCCCCCTCGTCCAGTTGCGATCCCACCAGAGATGTCGTTGGAGTCGTAACTGGACGAGGGGGTGGTTCGCATGAGTCCAGAAAGCGGCTCAAGTTACTACAACTGTGTCCCATCCATCGCAACCATCTAAAGCTAAACTGGAAGCTCGCACCCTTTGTGCACACCTTCCGTGTTCCTGGTTCCCCATACACCACTGTCGAAGCCCAGGTAGCGCTTGCGCTCTCACATATGAAGTCAGGCACTGCCGGAACTTGGGCTAATCGGATCGACGCTGCTCTTGGTGAGCATCCGCTGACCTATACTCTCGCTACATGGGAAGCCTTTGAACGCGATCTTGAGTCTGCCCTTCGTAATCGACGCACGGCAGGAAATGGAGCATTTAGAGCAGGGAACGATGACGGCCCAAGACTTGCGCTCCACCCTCGCTCGTAACCTCATTATCGCCGGTGCACCGAAGGCCTATGGGGAATGGAAGAAGCGTGCTATCACTCTTGACCGCAATGTGACCAAGCCCGGGCTGCGAAAATCAGACATCCAATGCGGTGATCTGGGTTCTGTCTCTCCGGGATTTGGTCTTGCCAACATACTCTTCACAAAATACCTTTCAGCTCCGGTGGTAGCATCTGTTCCGCGTTGTGTAGATACTGATTCGCCGACCGGGTAGCTTTGATAAGCTACCGAACCGGCCAATCACCGGCATACGGTCATCGATACAAGGGAAGCGAATTTGCAGATCAACACCCCCCAATCTACTAGCAGATGTCGACGCCACTCGCAGGGACACCTGGCACACACTGCTTCACTGGTATCAAACATACCGGCACGCCTGAAGGAAAGATCGAACCACTCGGCGAGCTCAACACGTACATCGCAGAACCGCCCGCAAGTGCGAAGTTCGGGTTACACAAGAAAGTGCTGTTGTTCCTCGCAAACGCCTTCGGACCTCTTTTCATCAACAACAAGCTGTTGCAAGACTATTTCGCCTCATGTGGTTCGTTCTTGTTCAGTTGTTGGTGTGCTTCGGATGTGCTGACTGTGGGTGGGGGATATCAGGATACATCGTACTCGGGCCGGACTATTTTTTTGGATTACCCGTCCAGGATTTGCCCGAGGATCGAGACAAGATTGCTTGGGTTAAAGGCGCGCGCGCGCCCGCGAACGAGGCCTTTCCAAGGTGGTTGGACGCCGTCAAAGAGAAATATGGTACGCTCTCGGCCTCAGAACCATACCATCCCTCTATCCGAAATGCTCATCCCTACTAGGCACCGAGACGACAAAGTACACCGCGATCGGTACGTGTCACACCCACCCATCGAATGACCGACACATGAACGTCGCTCCCAGGCTACTGTTTTGGCGCGCCGTTCGTGATGGATCTGGCTGCAGAGGGGTTCATTGTCGCAGGTAACGTGTTCTCCCATACACCTCTTATTACCCACTTCATGTGAGTACACGTCCTCGTAGGCGCGGTCGTCCACCCTGCCTTCCTCGAGGAAAGCCATTTTGAGAAGCTAGCCCGTACGTGTTCGCCTCCTTTTTTTCCCGTGGCCTCGTGACTCACGTCAATACCTTTACAGGTCCGCTTCTCCTATCCTGTGCAGGTGAGCGTCGTCGAACCGATGCTTTTTTCCTTCCACACGGAATAGTTGATCTGACCTTCCCTCTTTCCTCGTTTACGCATTGATGACAGAGGTCGACCATACGTTTTCGCTCGAGTCGCGACGACGTGCAGAAGACATCTTGGTGCACAACAAAGCGAGCTACTTTATCCAACTGTTCTCGGGTGTCTCCCACGGATTCGCCGTGACCGGAAACCCCGACGTACCCCATGAGCGTGCGTCCCGTCCCCCTCATTGTTTGCACTCATGACTCGAGTTTTGGGTGCTGACGGTTTGTGTCTTGACTAGGTTGGGCAAAGGAGGAAAGTGCACGTGGTGTGAGGGAGTGGTTCACCCGATTTTCCGCTTGAACGTCATTTGCGCGAGAAGATGTATATCGAACGAGTGGTTCTGTGTCAGTGACGGAGCTGGGATTGCATGGACCGGTAACACGTATCCAGGAGAGACACGGTACGAAACCTATCGAGACGTGTACGAACAAGAGCGGAGCGGGGCGTGGTGTAAGATAATGAACTTGTTTCGATCGATATGGTTCGGCCTTTGCGACGAGCCGAGTCCTAGACATACGCCGTCCCCATCTTGAAATGAGGATGAGTGCACGCATCGATTAGGTGTTGCGAGGATGGCTTTCGCAAGCGTCTTACCTGAAAAGATATAAAGCTATACATACGTCTAGGATTGCTGTGACGACGATAACTTGGGTTGGGTACTGGAGCCGCCATGAAAGTGAAGGTATGACTGCCTTGTCGAAAGCGCATGACCTACACCACCAGAGCAGAGTGGAGTCTCGAGGATAAGACAAGCACGGGAGGAGGCCGCAATCGTGCCAACGTCCTCGAGTTCGCAGTGGCTGAGCTGTAATATTGCCAACATTCCACTCCCTCGCAATCTTTGCCGATACAGAGTGTGTTCTCACTTGCCAGGAGCTGTCGACTGACTAGCAACAAGTTACTAGATATGATATAGATAACCGTACCAGTGGCTTGACGGACTTGCAAAGCTGGCGTACACGGTCGCCCACAGGGCCGCCGCCGTGCGTGGCAAGACTTTTTTTTAACCTGCGCCACCCGTTGATGGTTCATGTGATGGAGGATGATTGTTTTCGCACACACACTCAAGTTATGTTCCTGAGATTCCGATGATTATTTATAGTGCCATGTTGTCCCCAGTGCGTCCGGTCGTGCTCTCCTCGCACATCCATGGCCAGCATCCACCAGTCCTATGACAACGAAAAAGCCATCTCCGCCGTCGTCACCGACGTGTACGACGACGAGCATGCGCCAGATCAAGTCATCATAAGGCGATTCGGTGTCTTTGGCCCCCTTCTCTCCAAACTCTTCAACAGTGGTGTTGAAGCAAGGGGCGTAGAGCGTGTACCGGAACACCAGAGGGAAACGAAAAATTCCTGGAACAAGTCTGTCTCTGATCGGTTCTCTCCACAGTTGTGCTGATCACCCTCACAGCCTGTTGATGTGGTGGTATGCCCTCTTTCTCGATCTTACTTCATACCTCACAAGTGGAATAGGTCCGTCAACATGGTACTTACGACAATACCTGTGGGCACATTGGGTCAATACGTGTTCACTCTTACCCTACCGTACGTCTCCGTTTACCCTTGTCATCTCGTATTCATACCTAGTCCAGTCATGCCGTCGCAACTATTCTCTGCTTTTCTGTTCTTGGCTGTATACCAACGGCCTTTATTGCTACTCTAGGCCCTCAGACTGGCTTGCGTACGATGATCATCGTACGTTATAGTTCCGGGTACCTCGGTGGTACTTTGTTTTCTATCCTAAACATACTTACTCAGTACGTCTTCTTTTCCATGCCTGCCACCAGGCTCGTTGACACTCGGCTTTTAGACTTGGTTTCGCCACGACAGCCGTCATCCTTGGCGGCCAGACGCTTGCTTCGATCAATGCAAACACGCTCCCCCTTGTGGTCGGCATTATCATCGTCGGCATCTGCTCTCTCATCCCTTGTTTCATCGGTTACAACATGGTTCACGTTTACGAGCGTTACGCCTGGATGGTCGCATTTTTCATCATGTGTTGTCTCTATGGACTCGGCAGCGAAGCTGGATACGACGTGAACGCTCAAAAGGGATTAGAAGACACTGGAAGAGCACTCAGCGCCGACATTCTCAGCTTCAGTGCAATCGTCTTTGCCTCGGTCGCAGGCTGGGCACCGGTCGCTGCTGACTACAATGTTCGCCTACCCGGCGATACGAATCCTTGGCGTGTATTCATATTGACCTTTTGGGGTCTGTAACTTCCGATTATTTTCGCTGTGACACTTGGCGCTGCGTTGATGACGATTACGGACCCCGCCTATGTCGCTGCTTTCGGTTCAAGTGGGAACACGGGTGGATTGATCGCTCAGGTGTTATCACCCTGGG
>JBBPQW010001095.1:0-10240 GCA_038092695.1 Boletus rubropictus | reverse complement strand
GACGCATCAAATCCTGTATCCCCTGTATCTCCTCGTCTCCAGTGTCTCCGCAGTCTCCGCAGTATCCCAACGTACCCGACATGCAACCCAGCGGAGTCCGCAGCGACTCGAATATCTACCTGTCTCAAACAAATGCTACCGAGACTCTTGCTCTTGAGACACAGAACACAGGTGTAGATTTTCCTGGGGGACGAGTCACAGACGCTGCCTCTCATGAGCCACGCTCCGCCAACTCGTCTGCCGCCATCATGCAGTCGTAAGTCTTGTATATTTCCCCCTTTATGCACGTACCCACTTGAAACTCAGCGGAGTCCCTAGTGACTCGGATATCCTCCAGACTCAAGCAGAAGATACCGATTTTGCCTCTATTGAGACACAGCATAAAGGCTTAGATTGCTCTGATTTACCCGAGGAACGCGTCACGGACCCCGTCTATCTCGAGCCACACACCGATAATGCGAGTTCTGTTAAGATACAGACGTAAGCTTTGTATATTTCCCACTTTATGCACGTACCCAACATGCGACCTAGCGGAGTCCCTAGCGACTCGAATACCCTCCCGACTCAAGCAAATGATACCGATGCTCTCGCTCTTGAGACACAGCATGCAGGGTCAGATTCGCCCGAGGAACGCGTCACAGACGCTGCCTCTCCCAAGCCACGCTCCGACAACTTGGATGCCGCCAACGTGCAGACGAAAGCTCCGGATATTTCCCACTTCATGCAGCACGTTGACCCGGACCTTATGGAAAAATTTGAACGATTTAGAATCCTTGTCGTCGGCAGGGCAAATGCCGGGAAGACGACCATCCTTCAGAGAATCTGCAACTCGACGGAGGATCCGGAGATCTATAATGGTCAAGGGGAAAAGGTATGGTTGAACAAGCTGGAATAATGTTGGTGTGTTGTTGATATGTGATCAGGTTGATCAAGATGTTGAGGGGTCCAGGGAGGTGAGCATCTAGCTATGTCAATGTCATTGCAGGTCACCTTGCCTTTTACAGTGTGGATACCATGATATCAGTTACAAGATGGTTTTCAAAAGCAACCAGAAGTTTGTCTTCCATGACTCTGCCGGGTTTGAGGCTGGCCGTGAGGATGAGTTTGAGAGGACGAAGGAGTTTATTACAGAGCATACCAGCACAAATTTTCTTAGGAAGCAGATCCATGCCATATGGTGAGTGTGCATGTTCACCAAGGTTGAACAAGTTTAATGTAAGCAGGTATTGCATTTCAATGGATCAACATCATTGTGCAGTCACTGTTGCAGAGGAAAGATTTTTTAGTGAATGTGACACTGGAAAAGGTAACCAATTCTTCTTGATAATGCTTGCTGAGCTCACTGGTATGGGTACTAGTGCCAGTTGTGATGGTCTTTACCAAATGGGATGCTCTTGTGGGACAGACTTTCCAGCTTACAGATGTAGCACTGCCTTATGAGGAACAACTTGTGGAGCAGAGGAGGCGTGCTGAAGAGATTTTTGCTAAGAGAAATATATGGGGGAATTTATGCAAAATGAAATATCCTCCAAAGGCATTTGTCAAATTGGAAGGTCTGTGCAAATGTGGTTCTAGTTGTTTCCTACTTTGCTGATTATATTATCAGGGATGGATAGATCTGATGCAGGATGTAACCTGTTGTTAGAACAGACTGCAGCTGCACTGAGTGAAGCATCATTGCAGAGGCTGCTGATTACAGCACAAGAAAAGAATATCTTGCTATGCATTGAATATGCAGTCAGATAGTAAGTAAATTTTTGAGTGTAAAGAAATGTGTATATTAATGCCATATAGTGTCTTGGTGCCTTATGTGGACTACAGGGCCACTAGTAAGGAAGAACATGACCTTGATGGGGCATTGATGAGCTGGTTTCCACACACACAGGTAAGATTTTGAGTTGGTCAAAAGTTTATGGAGATAAAATGATTGAATTACATTATTGGATGGTTAGGTAATTGTTATGAGATAAAATTGGAAAAGAGCCTACTGATTGGTTGTTTTATTTCATTTATAAAGACAGTAGGTGATATAAGATATAATGAACTCACATCAATTGATCAAAATGCCTCCTGCTGCTCTCCCATTGATAGAAAGTAAGTGGTCTGATGTGGATTTGAAATGAGAATTCTGCTGATCAGCATATTATTTATTGCTCTCCCATTAATAGGGAGTAAGTGGTCTGATGTGAAGTTGAAATGAGAATCCTGCTGATGACCATGCCTTCTGCTGCTGCTCCTTTGATAGGGAGTAAGTGGTCTGATGTGGATTTGAAATGAGAATTCTGCTGATAACCATGCCATTTGCTGCTCTCCCATTGATAGGGAGTAAGTGTTCTGATGTGGATTTGAAATGAGAATCCTGCTGATCATCATGCCCTCTGCTGCCTCTCCATCCATAGTTTGTAAGTGGTCTGATGTGGATTTGAAATGAGAATCCTGCTGATCACCATGCCTTCTTCTGATCCTCCATTGATAGGGAGTAAGTGGTCAGATGTGGATTTGAAATGAGAATTCTGCTGATCATTATATCATTTATTGCTCTCCCATTGATAGGAAGTAAGTGGTCTGATGTGGATTTGAAATGAGAATGCTGCTGATCACCATGCCTTTTGCTGCTCTCCCATTGATAGAAAGTAAGTGGTCTGATGTGGATTCAAAATGATAATTCTGCTGATCTCCATATCTTCTGCTGCTTCTCCATTGATAGGAAGTAAATCATCTGATGTGGATTTAAAATGAGAATTCTGCTAATCATTATATCTTCTACTACTCTTCCATTGATAGCTTGTAAGTGGTCTAATGTGGATTCAAATGAGAATTCTGCTGATTACCATATCTTCTATTGCTTCCCATTTATAGGAAGTAAGTGGTCTGATGTGGATTTGAAGTGAGAATCCTACTCATTACCATGCCTTCTGCTACTCTCCTATTGATAGCTTGTAAGTGGTCTGATGTGGATTTAAAATGAGAATCCTGCTGATCACCATGCCTTCTGCTGATCCTCCATTGATAGAAAGTAAGTGGTCAGATATGGATTTGAAATGAGAATTCTGCTGATCATTATATCATTTATTGCTCTCCATTGATAGGAAGTAGGTGGTCTGATGTGGATTTGAAATGAGAATGCTGCTGATCACCATGCCTTCTGCTGCTCTCCCATTGATAGAAAGTAAGTGGTCTGATGTGGATTTGAAATGAGAATTCTACTAATCACTATATCATTTATTGCTCTTCCATTGATAGGCAGTAAGTGGTCTGATATGGATTTAAAATGGAGATCCTGCTGACTGCCATGGCTTCTGTTGCTTTTCCATTAATAGCAAGTAAGTAATTTGGTATGGATTTGAAATAGAAATCTTGCTGATCACCATGTCTCATGGTGATTTTCTATTGATAGCAAGTAAATGATTTGATATGAATTTGAATCTTGCTAATCACCATGCCTTATGATGCTCTTGAAATGAAAATCATTGCTAATTACCATATCTTCTGCTATTTTATTATTGATAGATTGTGAGTGATCTAATATGGATTTGATATGAGAATTTTGCTCATCACCATATCTTTTCATACTCTTCTATTGATAGGAAGTAAGTGGTTTCATATAAATTTGGTATATGAATTCTTCTGATTGTCATACCTTTCATATTTTGATTGATAGGGAGTAAGTGCTCTGATTAGGATTTGAAATCAGAATCTTGCTGATTACCATGACTGCTGCTGCAATTTGATTCATAGATTGTAAGTGGTCTGATTGGGATTTGAAAAAGAAATATTGCTAATTACCATGCTTTTTGCTGCTCTCTTACTGATAGTTTGTGAGTAGTATGATCTCAAATGATAACTCTGCTAACCACCACACCTTTGTTGCTCTCCTATTAATAGGCAGTGAGTATTTTAATATGGTTTGGAAATCAAAATCCTATTTATTATTATGTCTCTGCTACCATTTATTAATAGTTTGTAAGTAATCTAAAATTAAAATCCTACTTATTTCCATATCTCATGTTGCTTCCCTATTGACAGGCAGTAAGTGGACTGATGTGGATTTGAAAATAAGAATCAAGCTGATTATCATGACTCCTCTGCCAATAATAACAAGCAAGTAGTTTGATGCAAATCTGAAATAATAATTCTAATGATTATTATGTGTCTTGCTGCTCTTTTATTGATAGCCAGTGAGTGGTCTAATGTGGATTTGAAATATGAATTTTGCTTATCATCATATCTTCTACTTTTTCATGAAAAGCTTGTAAATGATCTCCTAAAGATTTGAAATGAAGATTGTATTGATTATCATGCCTTTTTCTTCCCTCAATAGGCAGTAAGCTGTATTATGTGGTTTTGAAATAATAATCCTGCTAATTATCATGCTTTTTGCCACTTTTATATTGATAGGCAGTAAGTGGTTTGATTTATATTGGAAATAATAATCCTATTAACAAGTATTTCTCCTACTAATCTCCTATTTATAGCTTGTGAGTGGCCAAAGTGAACGTGAAATGAGATTTCTGCTAATTATCATGTCTTTCAATGCTCTTCTATTGATAGCTTGTAAGTGGTCTAATATATATCTGGAATGAGAATTCTGCTCATTATTATACCTTTTGCTAATCTCACTTTAATAGGAAGCAAGTGATCTAATATGCTTTAAAATGACAAATCCACTGATGATCATACCTTTTGCTATTATTTCAATAATAGTTTGTAAGAGGTTTGATGTGATTTTGGCTTGAAAATTCTATTAATCACCATGTCTTTTTCTGCTCTCTCATTAAAAGCTTGTAAGTGGCTTAATATGGATTTGGAATGAAAGTATTTCTAATTACTATATCTCTTGTTGCTTTTCATTGATAGCCAGTAGGTAGTTTAAAATGGACTTGAAATGAGAATTTTGTTGATTACCATGTCTTTTGATGCTCTTTCATTTATAGCCAGTGAGTGGTCTAATGTTGATACAAAATGAAGTTCATGCTCATGCTCATGCCTTTACTCCTTTTCAATTAATAGAGTGTAAATGGTCTTATATGAATTTAAAATGGAATTATACTAATTACCATGTCTTTGCTACTTTTCTATTCATAGGAAGTAAGTAGTCTCATATGAATTTAGAATCAGAATGCTACTAATTATCATGGCTTTTATTGATTTTCCAATAATAGAAAGTAAGTGGTCTTATATGGATTTTAAATAAAAAGCTATCAATTATCATGCCTCCTTTTTTCCATTAATAGATGGTAAGTGAATTTTAAACAATAATTCTACTTATCATTATGTTTTTATTGCTATTCTATTTATAGAAAGTAAGTGATATAATGTGAATTAGAATTTAGCTGATCACTGGTCCTTTTACTGCTCTTATATTAATAGTTTGTAGGTGGTTTATGAATTTGAAATGAAAATTCTGCTAATTTGCATGCATGCCTTCTGTTGCTCTTCCAATGATAGGAAGTAAGTGGTCTGAAGTGTATTTGAAATGAGAATCCTGCTGATTACCATATCATTTATTGCACTCCTATTGATAGGAAGTAAGTGGTCTGATGTGGATTTGAAGTGAGAATTCTGCTAATCATCATATCATTTATTGCTCTCTTATTGACAGGAAGTAAGTGGTCAATGTGGATTTGAAATGAGGATCCTGCTGACCACCATGCCTTCTGTTGCTCTCCCATTGATAGGAAGTAAGTGATATGGTGTGGATTTGAAATGAGAATTCTGCTGATTACCATATTATTTATTGCTCTCCCATTGATAGGAAGTAAGTTGTCTGATATGGATTTGAAATGAGAATCCTGCTGATTACCATGCCTTCTGCTGCTCTCCCATTGATAGGAAGTAAGTGGTCTGATGTGGATTTGAAATGAGAATTCTGCTAATCATCATATCATTTATTGCTCTTCCATTGATAGAGAGTAAGTAATCTGATGTGGATTTGAAATGATAATTCTGCTGATCAACATATCATTTAATGCTCTCCCATTTATAGAGAGTAAGTGGTCTGATGTGGATTTGAAATGAGAACCCTGCTGATCACCATGCCTTCTGCTACTTTTCCATTGATAGTTTGTAAGTGGTTTGATGTGGATTTGAAATAAGAATCCTGCTGATCACCATATCATTTATTGCTCTTTCATTGATAGAGAGTAAGTAATCTGATGTGGATTTAAAATGAGAATCCTGCTGATCACCACCATGTCTTCTGCTACTCTTCTATTGATAGGAAGTAAGTGGTATGGTATGGATTTGAAATGAGAATTCTGCTGATTACCATATTATCTATTGCTTTTTAATTGATAGAGAGTAAGTAATCTGGTGTGGATTTGAAATGATAATTCTGCTGATCACCACCATGTCTTCTGCTACTCTCCCATTGATAGGAAGTAAGTGGTCTGATGTGGATTTGAAATGAGAATCCTGCTGATTGCCATATTATTTATTGCTCTCCTATTGATAGGAAGTAAGTGGTCTGATGTGGATTTGAAATGAGAATGCTGCTGATCACCATGCCTTCTGCTGCTCTCCCATTGATAGGAAGTAAGTGGTCTGATGTGGATTTGAAATGAGAATGCTGCTGATCACCATGCCTTCTGCTGCTCTCCCATTGATAGGAAGTAAGTGGTCTGATGTGTATTTTAAATGAGAATTCTGCTGATCACCATGCCTTCTGCTGCTCTTCCATTGATAGGAAGTAAGCGGTCTGATGTGGATTTGAAATGAGAATTTTGCTGATTACCATATTATTTATTGCTCTTCCATTGACAGAGAGTAAGTGATCTGATGTGGATTTGAAAAGATAATTTTGCTTATCATCATATCATTTATTGCTCTTCCATTGATAGAGAGTAAGTAGTCTGATATAGATTTGAAATGAGAATTCTGCTAATCACCATGCCTTTTGCTACTCTGCCATTGATAGAGAGTAAGTGGTCTGATGTGGATTTTAAATAAGAATCCTGCTGATTACCATGCCTTTTGCTACTCTTTATTGATAGTTTGTAAGTGGTCTGATGTGGATTTGAAATAAGAATCCTGCTGATCACTATGCCTTTTGCTGTTCTCTCATTGATAGTTTGTAAGTGGTCTGATGTGGATTTGAAATGAGAACCCTGCTGATCACCATGCCTTTTGCTACTCTTCCATTGATAGTTTGTAAGTGGTCTAAAGTAGATTTGAAATAAGAATCCTGCTGATCACCATGTCTTCTGCTACTCTCCCTTTGATAGGAAGTAAATGGTTTATTGTGGATTTGAAATGAGAATTCTGCTGATCATCATATCATTTATTGCTCTTCCATTGATAGAGAGTAAGTGGTCTAATTTTGGATTTGAAATAAGAATGCTGATTCCTTCTATTGTTTTTTCATTAATAGTTTGTAAGTAATCTAATGTGGATTTGAAATATGAACCCTACTAATTACTATGTATTTCTAATTTAAAATTAAATTGGTATTAATATTTCCTTTTTATTTTTTTTTACTAATAAAATATGATATTTTATTTTCAATCCTGCTATAATTGTATTTTATTTTAAATCATGGTATTTTTAGTTGGTAGGTACTATATTGCTATTGTTAAAATCATATACTTATTATTGATATTTATATAGGATGTGAGTTTACATTATTATGGAACACTTTTGTGCTACTTATATTTATGTTTTACTTACATTTAGCAGGTAAGATATTTGTATAATAGTGTTAAAATTCTTATTTACAATTTAAATAGATAGTGAATTTTTATTCTTGAGCTTTATTTGTGACATCTAATATTATCTAGATTATCACCAATCCTCAGTCCCATTCAGTAAATCAACTATTAAGTATATTTTATATTTGCTAAATTACATATTTTTTCAGAATTCTAATCAAAGAATAAATGCAACATTTATGGTAGGTATAAATATAAATATAAATATATTATATTATATTTTTCATATATTATAGACTAGAAGGACAGCCACAACACAAAAAGAGACTCTTCAAAATGGCATTAGTAAATTAATCAAAATTTGATTTTAATAACTTTTATAATCTTTTGAATAGATTTTATACTCCTGCTTCAATATTCCTTTACTCTTGTCCAAAACAGATCTGAAATCCCTTTTTCTTGGCAGTGGATATATATAAAGAATATGGAATATATTCTCAAATATCTAAGGAAATAAACAAGCTTTATATCAAATATCTTGCTGCCAAGAATATAGAAGAAAAAGTGATGTTTGTTATGGATGTAATTTTGCAGCATTCTTTGAATAGTTAGCTCACTTTGGAAATATGATTTTTCATCTTATAGTATAGATGAAATATTATAGCTTGTGGAATTATACCTCATTTTTTGTAAAACAGTTAGAATTCAATTGTTATGCTTGGACCAGGTAGATTTGAGTGTGAACTTGAATAAGTCTTTGTCAGTTCTTCTAGTATCATTTTAAGTGCAGAGATATAGCTTAACCTCAAAGAAGATTTATTGAAAGCTAGTCAAGTGACTCAAGAGTTGGATGAGGAGTTTGTAGAAAAACACCAAGTAGATCTAGTCTACTGTTTACAATATATGTGCAAGGTTTATAAAGGAGGGAAACTAAGCATGGACCAAAACCCAAGAAGAAAATATAAAGTGGTATGACTTGAGGAAGAAAGGTTATTGGCTGAATAAAGTTGTATCATAGAATATAATGGAACTTGAAGGAATAAATGTGATCATGCAAAGAATGAAATGATAAGTGTAATACAAGTGCAAGAGAAATTGCTAAATAAAAGGAAAACAGAAAAGAATCATAATATTACCCTGGTTTTAGACTAAAAGGTCCAAGAACTTTCTTTACAAATTGATATACCCACCAGTAGGGGAGCCAGTAATATTGGCATAGCCAACATTGTCAATGATTCAATCAATATCATTATTGGCTCCATATTCATTGATAGAAGAACAAAGGGTAGATGGATAAGGAGATGAACAATGACAGTAAGAAGATCCTGATGAGCATTGGAAGGAAGAAGATGAGGAGTGGGCAGAGCAAGGGGTATGATGATGAAGAGGGTAAGATATCTGAGAATGTCCAGGGGCTGAGTGAAGGCAAATGGGGCAGTGATACTTTTCACAGTTGACTTGAAGATGACCAAGTTGATGACATATGAAATAGGATTTGGAGTATCAGGGATATATGGATGGAAGGAGTGCCCTATTCATTGCATGCTGGTGTTCTTGCTGTGTGTATTGTGCTTTAATCATATCCAAAAAGGCAGCTTCTTTTTCTGTAATAATGAGGGTAGTCACTTCATCAGGTGAGATTCTGCTATGGAAGTTGGGTGTGTGAATGGTAGGAGAAGGAAACTAAGGTGGTGAAATGGGAAGCAGAGTGGAAATTATGCAGTCTTTTAAGGGCTGGTAATGGAAGGTGGTGATAGTGTCCAAGAGTTCCTTCATTCAGAGCTATTTCAAGCCAAAAAGAAGCTGGTCTTCAACTTCTTGGTATGCACTGAGTTCCAGTTTTGCTGCATCAGTGCAGGTCTTGATGAGATTGCTTGTAAGGGGCTGGCAGGATGGGGCATTCTAGTGAGGATGTGGTCTAAACATAGGGCCATGCAGTGATTTTGGAGAAAACAATAATATAGAACATCTAAAGGGAAATTGGTATCAAGAATGTGCAAAATGTTTGTGGCTAAGCTAGGATTTAGGAGTGGATTAATGAGGTCATTCTTGAGGGTATCTTTATGAGAGGGGTTGCAGAGGCAGTGAATGAAATAGGTATAAGAGGTGGTCATTGTTAAAGAGGTTTTTTGGTTTTGTTGGTTGGTGATGGTGGAGAAAATAAAGGAAATGACAATAGGTGGGCCTTTTTATAGGCTTTTAGGAGATCTAGGGCATTATATAGGAGCTTTTCAGGTTCCAATGAGTTATTGGCTGATGGATATCCTTTTCATTTGATAAGAAATTTCTGGTTTATTGGAGATCCTTTATAACTAAGGACTACTTCTATTTCATATTCTTCTTTGCCTGAAATAAGATAAGATTGTGGTCATTGGAAATTCAGACCATGTATGTTGTTTTCATGATAGGGCAATAAGAGAGAGGCATGGAACATATAGTGACCTCCAAAACTGTTACAATGCCTAACTCTGATGTGGTATGCACAGTGCACCACAAACACCCATGGGAATTCTGCTTAGCTTTGGTGGGGACAAACAAAGTACACACTCTTGGCTACAATCTGGCCTCTGGATCATGTGATTTTGCTCAGAGGC
>JBBPQW010001093.1:0-10274 GCA_038092695.1 Boletus rubropictus | reverse complement strand
CGCAGATGCGACAGGCGATGATACCACAGTATATATCATCGCGGAGGTAACGCTCTCGCAGTACTGATGGACGTTTAGTTGCATGGTTCAAGGTTGATCGCAGGGATGGAACCTTTGACAACCTTGCCCCGAGATGTCTTTTTGAAGAACTTGCGTTGGGTTACGGCTGCCTCTTCGCGCGGCCGCTTCAGAATCGATATCTGAGGCATTTCGAGCAGGGTTAACAGCGCTCAGCTTCAAGGTCTGCCAACGACCCGTCGATATTCTCACGGGTGATTGAATAGGAGACGGTTCAATAGCGACTCTACAGAGGCACGAGACACGCCCAGGTAGCCTCGCTGGGCATCTGTTGGCGACGACCACACTGACACTGTCGCCCCTAGGTTGTTGGGGAGCTCGTCTCTCACACGAGTTAATCGCCGCCGCAGCTTCATACGAGGTACATCACGTCGGCAAGCACGGTAAACCCGTCAATCATGAAGAAGCTGTCGCAATACTGTAGGACACCCGCCGTTCATGAGGTGAAGGATTCATTCTTCTATAGGGCCGGAGTGACAGGTGCTTTCGTCGACCGGGTTGTGGAGACCAAGCGCTTGGACGCATTTGATAGGGAAGCACTTGGGTGAGTCCAACGACGTGCCTTGACTCTCTCTTACCTCCTCTAGCGCACGAGAAGGCAGAGGAAGCTTTGGCACGGTCTGGCGAGTACTGAATCGAGAGCATTTCTCCGTCCTATGACGACGAGTTTCAGCGCAACTGTGATGTATTGGTATCCGTGTATCTTGTGAGTCAGAGCGTACCCATGCTTCGGAGGCATAAATCACGAGTAACAAAATTCCTATCCTCGTCTCTACCTTGCCTGTTACCAAATGCCATCGCCAGTGCATCCTGTCCTTCATCGATCCTGTAGCCGGTCAAATCCCGAGAGCATGAACGATGTAGGAGAGAAACACACCACTTGATCGGATGTGCCGACTGTTCGAGGACAACTTTGACAGTGGTCCACGAGAACCGCGCCACGGAAGGAAATCCAAACGTTTTCTCTAACGAAGTCTGAATCCAAGCTTTCGTCTTGGGGTCTAGATAGAGAACAACTTCAATCGACTCGCTTCTCGGCAGCGAATTTGCCAACCTGAAGGATACCCGCTTCCGAACTCTGTTCCAAAACCTTGGAGAGTACCCCCAGTTTGATCATCGTCACCGAGTTCTTCGAAACACCACCCCTCGATGCAGGTATCGCGAGTGACTTTGGCAGCGACACTCGCCGCACCGACGATCTTGAATTTTGAATCCGCTTTGGCGGTCACCGTGAAGTTAATGCCTGGGAAGACCGAGGACAGGTGTGCTTCGTAAGATGTCGTGTTTCCGAGCGCATCGACGTACACCTAGTGGGCACACCCTCAGTCTGTGCTGCGATGGGAGGAGAGAGTCCGTACGTCTGAAAGTCGTATTCCACGCTGCAGTACGTCACGAATGAGCTGGATAGTCGCGTCTTGTGATTGTTTGTTCAGATTAATCGGTGGCACTTTGAGCATGCCACTCGATATCGCCTGTGGACTAGACGGGATGAGTGACGGTCGGGGTAAACGCGTCTGTATCGCACCTGATGACGCGCACAGACCAGCCTAGGTTGACGGGGTCCGCGTTGAGCACCCGCAGCAGTTCCGCCCGCTTCTCTGGCGTCAGCGTTTTAGAGTCTTGGGTTCGCAGTGTTCTGTGGACGGTTAACTCGGTGCTGGAGTGGGAGGTGCTCACCCGCGAAACCGAGCTGGTCGAGGCCATCCTTCCATGCAACAGGGCAGTACGCAACGCCGTATACGAGTGGGCCCAGGACGGGACCTCTTCCGGCCTCGTCGACGCCTAGAATGTAGGGGCCGCGAGCGGTGGGAGTGGGGGAGTGGTACGAGTAAGACTCGGTGAGGGGCGTCGACGGTGCGGAGGGGATCGACATCTCGACCGGTCAGCCGCAAAGCGTCAGCCGCAGAGAAAGAGGTTGAAATATGCTTGACACTACACCGTCCAACTATCGTCTGTCCTTCACTCGTGAGTGCAGCAGAGATGACCGTCCCCCTCATCGACCGCCTCTCCGCGTTCTTTGACAACGTCTGGTCGCTCATCTTGACACTCGTCCGCTCCCTACTCGCTCTCTTTTTCTTCCGTCGTCGCTCTACTCTCTCGACGGTCAACCACGTCCCCAACGACACCCTCGCTCGAGCGCAATCCCACCTCAAACCGATCCTCCTCACACCGAGATCGATCATGCGTTCGCCTGGGTACCACTCACAGCGGTCTCGCTCGCCCACCTCGACCCTCTTTCCGGCACACAGCGAGGGCGCGACCGCCTCTGGATCCGTTCCTCAAGCCAGCGACCCGCAGAGGACGTCCCCGAAACTCGACCCAAACGACCCCGAACTCGGCTTATCCGTCACCGCCTCCTTGGCTGAACCCCCCAGTGTGAGCACGACAAGCTCCCAAGGAGGGACGCCCGATATGTCCTTGCCCGCCACCTACACGTCGTCGTTCTGCACCTTGCCACTCACCCCCCCGGACAGATGCTACCTAGCGCCAATGCCGTCCGTCACCGATTGTCCGTATGTTGAACCCTGGTCGAATAATGTCGCCCTTGATCGCGGCAAACCCAGGTTTCTAGGAAGCCCCCTCAAGGTCTCAATCAACACGGACCCCGCATTCCCCGAACCGATGCTCGCACCGGTAGTCTCCCCGACTCCTGGACCCTGGAGCCCCGTGCGGATCTGGACAAGCACGCCCTGCAAGAGCGACCACCTTGTGCCCGGTCCGACCCTCAGTCCATTCCACCATCATTCGCAGTCGGCCATGGACCACTCTTCCGTGCTCGCCAACATCTCGCATGCACTCATATCGCGATCCCGGAGTGCTATACAGCCCTACGACGACGCTTCCTACTCGAGCACGTCCTCTGACGCGAGCCTATCCATCAGCCACTTGCCTGTTGCGCAGACGTTACAACGAACCGAACCAATCGACGAATACAACTTGAGGCATGTACAGGCCTCACGACACAAGAACCAGTCTTATCCGCGATTCCACTACCCCGACGCATACGCATGCACATGGCATCGTCATGGCACCCGTGTCCCTGGAAAACCCAATCGTACCGCGCACACGCACACGGATGCCCACTCCCTTTCACACATGGACTTGCTGGTAAACGAGTGGTACGATGCTAACGCATACTTCGGTTCTCCTGCTTCCGTACTCAGTCCACCCTTGTGCGAATCCGCGACCGAGGACGAGGATGAAGACGACATCCCACTCGGCCGTCTCAGAACACGCTTGGCCCGTCGCGACGCCGTCGTCGGTCTCGGCGTCCCCATCAGTACTGGCATGGGCATGCACAAGACCGTCGCCCACTTGTCCCCGAGAACGAGGAGGATGGACGAGGGATGTTTGTTGGCGATGTCCGAGCTGACGCCGACACGCATCGGTGCCAGACCAAGCGCTAGCCAGAACGTTCTCTCGCTTGCACTGGATGGAGATAGCCCCAAGGACTGGCTCGAGGCGCTCTCGTTGCATTTCTCTTCCGAGCAGAAAGATGCCGCCGCATCGGTTCCGAAGTCCCACATGGCTGTGCCACCCATCGAGAGGGTAGCGATGGCGAGCTGAGGCACCTAGGTACGCGACGTGCGTGTCGCGTAGCTGTTTCTTTTTTTTCTCCAAGTGATTCGGGTGGTATGTACGCGCTTGTGCCTGCGGGTTGTCATATGTCATACAGTTGACATTGCGGATATCGTTACGTAGTCATGTTTCCAAAGTAGCGAACAGGAATCTGTTATAGTACACATATTCGTGGGCTCATGATAGGTGAGTACAACTCTGCAAGACCAGTTGCCAAGTACAAGATAAAGCAAGACAAGACAGTATTGAGAACAAAAGGGATAAGAGAGGATCATGACCGTTAGCATATCTGAGCCAGCTTCTCCGCCACACCATGGGCCCGTGGCACAAAGTTACAAGGGAAACGATGTGGGTGACTGGAGAAGAAAAAAAATGAGAGGCCGGCACATTATGCAGCAAGGTGAAAGGGACCGGGAACGGATGAAACAACGTACGAAGTAATACCCACTGTCCACCGTGGGCTCACAGGAACGTCATTACCCTGCTCGTCCTTACGTGGCGTGATGGTAAAAATCGCCAAGATGGTCACAAGCGCCGACCAGACAGAACCGTCTGCAATGTGTCGACCGACACAGATACGTCGGCCAGCACCGTAGGCATAATTCATAGTGTCGCTGTTAACCTCACCGTTTTCCTTGAGGAATCGCTCGGGTCGGAATTGTTCAGGTTCGTTGTATTTGGCTTCGTTACGGGTCATGGCCCTGGCAAAGTCGACATCAGATAACAGATACAGGACAAAGGGTGAACATACCAGGTGTTCATGATGATCGTGGCTCCTACCGCAGAAATCTAATCAACCAAGGTCAAAGCGCCACAAAGCCACAAACCTTGCGGAATGAAATATCCGTCATAAATATCCGCGTTGGTCGTAGCATGTGGGATGCCTTATTGGTTGGCATTTTCGAAAAGAATGAAATAATAGGGAATAGTGGTTTACCTAGTGGGACCGCGGGGTGCCATCGCAACGTCTCGCGCAGGACTCCCTCGATATAGGGAAGTGAGGGACGGTCTTCGAAGAGCGGAAGTCGCATGGTTCCAACAACTGAGTCGATCTCTGCCTGTGCGCGTTTCTGGACGTCGGGGTTCAGCATCATCGCCAAGATAAAAGTAAGCAGGGTCGAGGAAGTCTATGAAATCGGACCATCAGAGCCGGTGGCAATTGGGTCAGCTGAACAGAACTCACTGTCTCCGACGCCGCTAGAGACAACAAAGAGGTGTCAGCCAGAAGAGATAGGGATATCTCCACATTACTGACCAGCGAACGCTGTGACAGAGGATTCTTTGATGGCACATACATATTCTTCGGCGATACCTTTACTACGATTGAGTGAATTAGAGACCATGGATGGAACTGCAGTGCCAGCCGCCTGTTCATGCCGTCAGTCATTACTGATACACATACAAGATCAATCATCCCACCAAACTCTCTTGCACAAAACGGAAAGGAGTCTCGACCATGTCGTCGGCGTATTTCTGAGAGAGCAATGCGGTTCGTTTAAACGATGCGCCCGGGAACCAAGCCGGAATGTACCGGACTGGTACGTGGATGCCAGACTAAGAACATTGCGAGGCACGAGGTGGGGGAAGACGTACGGAACGGGAAAAAGCCGAGAAAGGCAGCGACCTCTGGGCGTATGGATGCGACAGCAAGGTTGACTGCCCTATCAACCACATTGATGATCGGATCATCCCGAAGTGCAGCCTCATAACCGTAAACGACCGACATGATGATTGAGGCCGAGTGTCTACACCAAAAAGAAAGTTGGAGTTGAAATAGTGATACCGGTGGAAATAAACACACGTCTGGAAATGTGCAAAGTAGTTTTCTGGGGTCTCGAGCAAGTTGAGGACGAGGTCACGCGCTTTCTGAAGCTGGACGGGGCGATAATTGAGGGCAGCCTCAGGTCGGAAGGACTGGTGGAAAAGTCTCCGATGCAAACGCCACCTGTCACTATATGGGACCATAACGGAGTTGAACGACCATCCGAAACTGACGTCGGATGAGGGATCAGTAAAAACGAGCCGTGTTGTCTCAGGAATACCTCACAAGTCATTGGTCATGCGCAAGATGGCGGGCCGGTCTGAATAATTGTACGAGCGTCGCTCGAGGAGGTCCTTGGCGACCTCCTCGGAGTTGATGACAATGATCTCCTGGTTCAGAAGGCGGGAGTAGACGAGGTCACCTAGGGATATGTGAGACAGGGAGAGTGGACGAGGACGGAAGGAGAGATCTACCAAACATCTTCCCCCAGAGTGTATAGGATGCCCAGGGCTCCGCGGGGTTGATCCCAAGGACGTTACCGACGATGGGGGCGGGGGTAGGACCCGGGGGAAGAGGATACCGTGCAGTCTTTCTGCGGCAGCGCGACCAGAGAGAGACGAGGCCATAGGCAGCAAGAGAGGCTGCTAAGAGGGCCGGGAGACGAAGGTCCATGAGGGGAGACGCTGGAGCATAGAAGCATCAGTGTAGGTTTATATGGCTAGGTCTTGGGACTGTTCGCTCGGCTAATGGAGAGTGTTGTTGGTCACACAGATGTATCTGGCAGCTGACTAATCGGACCCATTCATCGCTTCGCTACCACCGCCATGGAGGAGAGCATCTCCCTCGAAGAGACCAACAAAATCCGCATCTCTCTCGGTCTTAAACCTCTCTCAGAAGACACAGCTCCTGCAGATGACGCAGACAAACAGGCAGAGGACAACTATGCCCGCCATCGTGGCCGTGAGGCGAAGGACCGCGAGTCAAAGTAATTCCACGGTTCGTTCCGTGCGCCAGAACATTCTTGCTGATTTTACGTCTTTGCCCCCAGGAAAGTATATGACAGAATCTCCAAGTGAGTATCTGTCCATCACCGTCTCGCTTTCCGCTCAAGCACATTCGTCATCCAGGGTGAGGAATCGACGAGAACTCAACGCCTCCCTGACCGGCGCAACCCTTGGTGATCCCGACGGCGACTCAGAGGATACTCTTAAATGGATCAAAAGAGAAAAGAAGCGCGAGAAGGAGCTCGCACGTAAGCGGCAGTTGGCGCTTGAGAATATGGACAAGGTCTTTCAAGCGGACGAATACACCGAGAGTACGAACCCCATTCCCTCAGTTCCGTTGCGTCCCTTATTCCCCACTCAGAGGATCTGGAAGGTCTAAAGGTCGACCATGACTTCAACGAACTCGCGGAAGGCGACGCCCGCATACTTACGTTGAAAGACAGTCGCATTCTTGATAACGAAGGTAACGTTCTCATCACTCGTCACTCCCTCTCTCATCGACGCATACAGAGGACGAGTTACAAAATATTGAAATGGCCGAAGCGGATCACGCTAAGAAAATTCAGGAGCTCAAGATTAAACGCCGCGACTACACCGGTTATGATGATGAGGAGTTCGAAGAGGGAAAGCATGGAATGAAACGATCCGTTTTGGCAAAGTATGACGAAGTCTTGGAAGGTCCACCCGAGACCGTAAGCCATTCTTGCATTCGTTGCGAGTGTGTTGTTTATTCAAATGCCTCAGGGTTTCCGCTTGGGTAGCTCGGTCAAACATACCACCACAGTAGAACGACTTGAAACAGAGGGAGGTGGTGCGCCCGTAAATCGCGCCTTACTCTCTATAGATTATGCCAGTGAGTAACACCTCGTGTTATCACGTATAGATTTATCTGATACACGTGCTGCAGAAAATTTGGAGGCACATGACTACTTCCGTGAAGGGGACGCCGAGTTCAAGAAGCCGAAAGTAAGCATTACATCATCCCATTTGTGGGTTTATTGATCCCTATATCCATCACACAGACCAAAAAGAAACGTTCTTCCCGACGTGTTCCTGCCGACAATGAGATCCTTGGTGGCGACGACATGGATCGGATGGAGGTGGATGAGAAGCCTGTTGTACCTAGGATACGTGAGTTAGACGCCAATTTTGTCGATGACGATGAGCTACAAGCTGCTCTCGCACGTCAAAGAAGAGCCAAAATCCACAAGGGCAAAAAGTTGTCCCCCGAAGAAATAGCACGTAGAAGTAGGTGTATGCTCACTGCATGTGATCCACTTTTATCTAACACTCTTTTCCAGTCACTACAGATCGCACTCAAGAGCAATCTGCCCTTGCCAATGACACCATCAAGGTTGAAGAGGTGGAAGGACATCCCGGTGAATCTGCCCTGACATTCGACGATACATCTGAATTCGTTCGTGCCATTGCCTATAACCCCTCCGCAGCCAAAGGGGGGCAAGCCGAACCGTCTGTAGCACCGCCTCCGCCCCAAACCCGATCCCCATCCCAAGACATGTCTGTGCCAGGCGATGAGGTCCTGGACGAAATTGAAGCCGGTGAACTGGTGGTAAAAGAGGAAGATGACGAAGAGATGCTCGAGGTGATCGAGGAAGCTCTGAAAGGCGCCGAGGCAGAAGAACGCGTTACTGCAGAGAACGGCGAAGGCCAAGCAACGATTGGAACGTCTGGTGAGCCCACGTTTGGCTCAGGTATGGCCAATACACTGGCTCTCCTCCGTCAGCAAGGGTTACTGGCTCAGGCGAACGCTGATCAGGATGAGCGCGAGAAAGTCCAACGACAACACGATGTCTGGCTCACGGATCATCGACAAATGTTGGCTAGGCGAGAACTTGACCGATTACAGGCCCGCGGCGGCAACAAGGATCAGGCGACGCGAGAGTACGAAAACCGTGTCCGAGAGCAGCAAGAGATTCGTGCCAGCCTTGACCTATTCAAGAACTACAAGCCCGATATCAACATCGCTTACCACGATGAATTTGGTCGCACGCTCACACCCAAGGAGGCTTGGAAAGCGTTATCTCATAAGTTCCACGGCAAAGGTTCTGGAAAGATGAAGACAGAGAAACGTTTAAAGAAGATCACGGAAGAGAAGAAGAAGGAGGCCATGGCTAGTGGTGACACGCCTCTGAGCATGAACAGAGCATTTCAGATCCGACAAGAAAAGACTGGCCAAGCTCACTTCGTATTGTCCGTCGGTAACAGAGGGTACGTCTCCTTCTCTCATCTGGGATGGTATGGTTAGAATACACCTTTCCATCTAGCGCTGTGCCTCAAGCATCAGAGTTCCTAGATCCCCAGCCACTGTCGAAGGGTAAAACGGAGAAAACGAAAAGCAAGAAGAAAGAGGCGGCTAAAGCTGCTGCTGCTGCGCCTCAATCCCTCGACTCCGCAGGATTTATAACCCTTCCTGCCCCCCAGGCGAACGGCTCTGTCAACGCGAGTCCTGTACCGTCTGGCTTTTCGTCTGTTGTTGAGACAGATAGCTTTGGGTCCCCTATGCCTATGAAGCCTGGTTTCTCACGTATATCGTCTGCTGTGGATACTCCCTCTCAGAGTGGTACTCCTGTCACGGGAGAGAGGACAAAGGTTGCATTTGGGTTTGGGGCGAAGAGAAAGGTTGCGGAAGATTTTCTTGACGAGCCCGCAGCCAAGAAACGATGATTTGATTGCTTTCGGATGCCTTATATCTTTCACCACCTTACTTGGCATCTGTCGGTGTGTTCTCAGACTTCCCTTATCCTCCCTTGTTGACATTGCCGTTGTGATCGTGTACGTTGGGGTTTTAGCATAGACGAACGGTGTTTAACTATGTTAGGATGCGCCGCTCGCCTTCCTGGACTCACCTGACACACTGCGCTATCATATGGGCCGTCAGCGGAGATTTTACGTGCTTGTGGGGACCGATTGAACATAACGATCTATTAATCTCCTGAAACCAGATCTGAAACTCGAGGTTAGAAGACAGCTCTGGCATGTATCTTCTACTACGAGTGCTTCATTCATCTCGCGACTTGATTTGACGATAGTGCTTACCGATCTGTCGTCTTATCGCTGTTAGGTGTGTTCTCTGTGCTACGCTGATACGGAGAATCGATACCCTGGACGACCATCCAACGCTGGTTATTGCGGGATGGAGCCAACATCACACCCAGTCTCCATGGCGCTTTCTGCAGACTAGCATCAAATTCGACCGTCGTGAGCGAGCGCTTGCCAGCAAACGGTCTAGCATCTCATCAATTGTGCATCATCCGAATGTGTACGTACATCGCAGCATATGTTTCACTCCGTGTGTCGTGCCATCTGGATCACGAATCATCCCCGTGGTGACCTCGGTGTATTTTGTCCCGAGTTCACCCGCCGTTGATCAAGAACTTGGGAGATCAGAAGAGAATTTTGGATGTATTCTTGCAAGGGAGATGAATCAGATGGTGCAATGGATTGATCTTGCCGCACAGGAGATACTTAAAGGGCACCGTCCGAAGCTGTGTTCCAGCTCCACACCCATAAATCTGTTACCCTCGCTTGCTCAGAGGTAAACGTTGTGTTGTTGTGCTATTCATGGGCTCATGATCGCTGCCTCCATAGTGATGACTGCGTCCGGACTTGTATATACTGTCGGATTTGTCCTCTGCGCTGCATTCATCTTCAACGCGTGGCGGCGACATCAGCTCAGACGTGGACTTCCATTACCTCCCGGACCGACCGGCCTTCCCTTGGTCGGTAACTACTTCGATATCGATCCTGTCTACCCTTGGATATCATATGAACAATGGGGAAAGAAATATGGTGTGTTCGAGTCTTGATCCTGGCCAAATACTACTTAGGAT
>JBBPQW010001092.1:0-10280 GCA_038092695.1 Boletus rubropictus | reverse complement strand
CTCCCCACATGCATCCCGGCTTCCCTCCCCTTCCCCCTCAGCACATTCAGCCTCCTCCCCATCAAATCCAGCCTCCTCCCCACCAGCCTCCACCATCCGCTGCCTCTCTCGAGGTCAAGGGTCAGGATCCTCAGTCTCTCGACATGTCTGACACTCCCGTATGCCCACCCTCCTTCTTCACCTTGTGTCACAATACTCATGTCCTCATCATCTAGGCCATCGCTAAGAGTTTTGGTGTACATCCCCTCATCGTGAGCGCAAGCCACCTCGCAGCTCAAAACGACAGAGAGGATCTCGCCGTTGGTTCCAACGGTCTCACATCTGGTCGTGATCAGAACATCACTGAGGCTTCTCTCCCCCGTGATCCCAGTGCCTGGTTCTCGATTTCCGTCTCAACTTCAAATATCGGTGCGCCATCCCCATTGGCCTCCAAACTCACCATCTGGTTGCCGAAGGACCGTAAAATGGTCAACCAAGTCGTCGACGTTTACTTTTCTCATCTCAACATCCACCGACCGGTCTTTTTCCGCTCTGATTTTGAACGCCGGCTCAACTCACTCTACGATATGGAAAACATGCAATATGATCCAGGCTACATTTGTAGCATGTATGTCATCCTTGCTCTCGGTACCTTGAGCGAACTCAATCACAAGGCCACCCTCGTCGACAACGATCTCAAGACCCCCAGTGATACCCCAATTTCGACCAAGAAATTACTGCCAAGTGAATGGCCTGAGCACTACGAATTTTTTGAGCGTGCCCTAGCTGTCAAACCCCATCTCCGTGTCACCATCATGAGCCTCCAGGCGCTCATATTGTTGCAGTGGTATCTCTACACAGAGGTGAGCTCTGCGCATTTACTGAATATTCGTGGCATTCTGAGAACACTACTGCAGCGACAGGGTCGTTCCCTATGGCGTCTTGTAGGCAGTCTCGTTCGACTGTCTATCGAGCTAGGTCTGCACCACGATCCCATGTCACAGGGCAACACTTTTACGGAGGAAGAGGCACAGCTACGAATCCGATTGTGGGGCATTGTCATGGTTCATGATCGCGGGACATCCATCCTCCTTGGCAGGCCGCTCGCTATCGCTCCCTCCGATTCGAACACACCCCACCCTTCTCGACCTCTTACAGGCCAGCCGATGGATTTTTCCGAGCACTTTTTGCTATCCCACCCTATTGCTGAGATTCAGGCTGATATCATCAACTCCCTTTATGCTCCTTCAAACAAGAGCGTAGATGCTGTGATGCGACATGCGACTCGGATAATAAAGAGTATGATGGAGTTCCGGAGACAATTGCCAGAGAGTTACAAGTACTACTTTGGCGGGACTGAAGATTGGTCACTGGAAAAGAGACAGGAGTTAGTTCGTGGTATTACGGAAGATCAGGGGCTCACGCTACTCAAGTTTGGGATAGCGAGAATATTGCTATTGAGAGCACTGTTTAGCTTGAAGGAACTCGATTACTTGCATCGCTCGAGGGCGCTTGTTGATGGTAAGCACCAAATCTCTACTCCTTTGCAAGACACTCATATCCGGCCAGCCATCGTCACCTCGCACAACATCATTATCGTGCACAATCAGCTCATCCGGTTCCCTGATATTGCGTTCTTCGTTTCCCCCATTCCGCTCCATATTGCAGCCATGGTCATTTTGTATGGTCACATGTCGCATTGTGAACGCTTGTCGCGACAAGTCATGATTGAAGATGTTTGGATGGCTCTCGATATGCTGCCTCGATTTCGGTGGCGCTGGGAACGGAAAGATTTAAATGGTGGTCACCCTCTGATTTCCAAGCTTGCCGAAAAGGTTCTCAACGTAGACCTTCATTCTGTTGGCCCTCCTGAAGACCCTATTCTACTCCCTGAATTCGAATGGGACACCGAAAACGTTATTTTGGGCTCTCCGTCAATGCCGTCTCCCCGGCAGCTACACCTGCAACAACAGCAACAAAAGACGCCCACCCTGGCTCACCCACCGTACCAGCCCGAGACGAACATTGGTGGAACTGTGACTTACGGCCCACGGACGGCGTCTCAAAGTACTACTCCTGTGAAGAACGTTGATCCGCAGGTTTCACTAGTCGTTGGGGATAAACTCGCAGAAATTCCAACGGGCTTGTTCTATCCCTTCTATCCCGAGAACCCGATGGGTTCTATAAACAACTCTCAAGTCCCGGCATCCAATGAAGGCGGGAACGTCAGCAATGAAACCAACAGTGGAGACTACACCCAGTTGTTGGCAGCTGCCGCTGCACAACCTAATGGGTCGAATGGATCCTATGGGTGTCAGCCATCACAAGACTCTTACATGCTGGAGGAAATTGTTCCAGCAAGCGTCCCAGCCAACGGCCATACGGGTGCGATCTGGATGAACGTTGTGAGTGCTTCGCAGGGAATATCTCGTCTGTGCTGATACACCGGTGTGCGGTACCTTTCTCATGAAGAATCAGAGAAGTACCCAGTATTGACAGAATCCTAGGTCGCTATTTTCATCATTTCTCCTTTTTCGAGTTTTCTTGGTTTTGTTCTTTACTAGTTCGGTATGAATTTCCTGATCACCCTCCCCACGGACGGTCCTTGTACAATACGTTTTGTAACAGGCTCTTCGTCGACGTTTCTTATTTCTCTTTATACGCCGCCAATCTCGACCACTTTCCTATGTCTGTTCGTGTGCTATCCTTGCTTTCTCTGTCGCATTCGTGAGTTTTAACATCAATTTGCAGTCCGTAGCATATAACCCTTTTAACGAGACTGCTAGTTTAATCATGTAACCTGGACCGACTCTTGGGAAGCAACTCGACTCAAACCGCACAATAGGGTACGGCAGTCCGGAGAATGTTGCGCGCGAATGGGGATCAGTAACGCTCCCGAAGGCGGAATAAACACATCAACGTAGTATAAAACCAGAGCAGATACAATGGGAGGTCGCTAACAACAAACAAAATGCGGAGTCAAAGTAGGACCAGCTGGAAGGATTGACGAACACCTACCCCAGAATGCGCTCCATCTTGGCCAGGATCACGTCAATGGTCCTGATGAGTACGACGTGCTTCGGCAGCAGTGACGCCCTGTCACACTCGCCAGAGTGACGGGGAGAGAAAGGGTGAGGCGGACAAGTAGATTAATTAATCGGGAGTGGCCAGTGATGTCGGGGAGGAAGTCGACGGAATGCGTACTAGAGTTCGAGAACGCGGGCGAGTTCACAGTGCAAGACAAGGATGCAAGCGCGACACGCTTGTCAGTTGGCATGATCAGATCCGAGTTGGATCAAGCAGAGGGGAAGAGATTAGAAGCAATGGAGACCTGCTGAGGACGCGACCGCGCATGTTTTCGAGGACCGAAAGCACGGATTCGATGCCGTCGTTGCTGAGTTTGAGGGATGGGTTGAGGTCACTGACGGCTTCCGGGGAGGCGGATGGCAAAAGTCATGGGGGAGGGGGGGCTAGCACCCGCGTATGTACTTATGAAGTAACATGCGTATCATTTCGAGGTTGCCGTCCAAGTAATCGTTAATGGTGCTGAGGAGAGCAGCTTTGAGGGTTTCGTCTGCGTATCCGTGGGGACGTGCGCGCTGGAAATTGGTTTGATCATCGCTTGGGCGAGCGTCGTAAACTCGTTTTAGAGAAGGCTGCGAGAGCACGCTATAGGCTATGGAAACCTTTCGAAAGCATGCGTTGTGTCTGGATTTCCGGGGCACCGCTGCGCTATGTGATGAGAACGGAGAAAAGGGGGGAAAGAAAGAAAAGGGAGACGAACTCTGGGTAACATGTTTTGCTGCGCAAGAGATAAGCTCGTCGGAGGGTCAGTCTGTAGATGGCCGAAGAACGAGGTAGACCGAGTATGTGGTAGAGGTCATTGGTGGAGTATCTCGCAGATCTCCCGTGAACAAATGTTTTCCCAGCTCTGTCCCGGGGGTGGTGACCTAAAGGGATCTCGTGAAAGGGGACGTCGCAGCTAGTCTATACATTCTGACAGGGTGGTCAGTGCGGGCTCGCGATCCTTTGCGGTGGCACAAATAGGAAAACACCAGCATCCTCCTGGAAATCATAGTGAGAGAGCACTGGAAATTGAGAGAGGAAGGCTTGCATACCTGGACCGAGGAGGTAGCAAAAAACATCACGGAGAAATGTTGAGGAAAATGTCGGTAGATCAATTAGACATATGAGATATGATATGTCACTTTCCTTCATACCACAAATGCGGCTAACTCAGGAGGTCTCCGCCCCCAATATACTACTAAGCCTTCTTATCGAGCGCTTCACCTCACCTCGCTCACCCATCACCGTCAGGCGGACAGCATAACCCTGAACGACATCCTCGTTATTGCCGCACGATGTCAGCTCATACCTTCCAAAGGCCCAATTGAGGATGTACACTCCACTTTCTAGACGCACGAAACCCTTAATTCTCCACACGGTCTCTTTCGATACCGCGCTAAGCGCGTCTTGGAGTAGTCCTTCGCCAATTACGCAGATTTCTTCTTCGCCCCCCCACACGGCAGTCTCCATTGGGTGGCTATCATTACAGGTCTCGTGGCAGATATGACCCGAAGCTCGTCGTGTTCCGAAGCCCTTGGAAAGCGTGACTGTCTGGACCTCGTCATGGTGTATTTCTTCTCCAAGGATGTTTGCATCACGTCGTGAGTCTTGAAATAGCTTGGTGTCGACCCCAAAAAGTAGACTGGGATCCACGCCGTTGCGCCCATTGCATCTAATCTTTGGTGTCGAATCATTCAGAGTATGGAGATGATCAAGCACGAGGTCGAGTGCTCTGTCATCAACGTGCTCCCATTTATTCTAAACTCCCCGAGGGTCATCAAATCCGCGTCGTCGATAAGGCCACTTACAATAAGTATGATGTCCGAGTAACTTGCCTGCATCTTGGCTGTAGGTGATGTATCGTCGTAACCGGAGAAATTCTCTGCATCTACGACGGTAACGATCGCGTCTAATTTGAAGTCATCGTCCGTTTCACGCTCTAATTCACGAATTTGGAACGCGAGGGTGGCGGGAAAGGCGGAACCGCTTCAGAGGCGGTCAGCGGGCAAAACTTTTAGTCCATTGAGTTATCGTTACCTGCACTCTATGATGATGCGGTCCGGACGAAACTTATCTTGGGTAGACGCGGTGAGCCGGGATGACTTTCCTATCGCGACATTGGGGCCTACCTCTAATCTCTAAGAGGGCATTCTTCATCTGACCCACAAGGACACAGCACCTGGGCACTGGTGTTAAACTCGGCGTAATCGCTGGGATTGCAATACGCACATGCAACCATTGAGGATTTCGCTTACAGCTTCCAAACTGGACTGCTTTGCGAGCTGACTGTCAACTGCTCACGAGAATGAGGATTGTTTTGCTGGTATGGTAGGACTCCCACCTTCAATGTCTCCAAATTCATTCTTGAGAAGTACAACCTTGTAGTCTTTGGGGAGCTTGGGAAGCAAGGAGAGGATGATGGATGTTTTGCCCGCCCCTAGAAATCCGGTAAAAACAGTGATGGGTATCTTCTGCCCTGGCATGTTCTATGGACGATTTCAAGCGTGCTACACCGCATATAGTCGGATCCCGGGCGCTTCAACTTTGAACACGCCCAATATTTCGAACACGACGACAACGAGCTAGCTATGTCGGGTCACTCGACGCCGACCGCTGTCAACCGGAAAGCCCGCCCCCTGGTCATCGACGCATCTCAGGTCGCCATGGCCCACACGTACCTCGCATTCTCTGCATTTGCCTCTGCCCTCCTCCTCGGCTGCGCACTCCACTACAAAAAAATCGTCAAGAATGGCATCGCAGGTTATCCAGAAGAGTGGTTTCCCTCCGTTTCTGCGACGTCAGTGGTTTCTGTCAGTTCTCGACGTGCATTGTTTCGCTCATGTGCGTCTCTGTAGTATTGGGGATTGGTATCCAGAGCGCAATGTCTTCCAGATCCTCATTGCAGTGACGGGTGGTCCTCGTTTTGCTCTGGTATTTCTACAATACTTTCTCTCCCGCACGTCTTATTCTACCTTACCGCGTTGGGTCTTCCTTGCCGGTATCGTACGCACACTCGCATGTGGAGGCTGGGTGTATATCACGTCAACTGATGACCACGATGCTCATGATGTGCTTATGGTGTTGTATATTGTATGCAATGTGCCGTGGATGCTGGGAGGGATCATGAATACCCCTACTAACCTCGTCCAAGTGAGGAACCGACGGTTCGTGTCGCTATTTACCACCTGTCAGCCTAGTTTAATCCCACATTCACAGGCAATTCGTCACTGTAGCGCAAGTATTCTCGCGAATCAGGGTGAATTTCTCACTGACATTCAAACTAGCTTCTTTGCGTCAATCATCCCTCTGGTGTACTTCTTCATCCAACATAAAGTACACAGAATACCCGGGGGTTAGCGCATGTATTTCTCCGTTATCTGGCTAGACTCATATTCTCTGATAGCGTATACACGATACGCTTTCTTCGAATGGGGACTCATCTTCTTGGACGTACTCTACGACTCAATTTCGGCAGCCGACTTCAAAAGTCGTGACTTACAGGCAAGAGTATTTGAATCCTACCTTGATTATTTGCTCACCCTATTCGTAGATTGCTGTAGGCATGTCGCTGGATTCCAGTATCGAGCACAAAACCATGTATAATCAACAGAATCACCCTGCCTAATTGCAATCTGACGTTTCTATTATAAATAGACCCCTGCCTTCTTCCGATGATAATAAACGGACGTCTGTCTATGGTAACACTCCCGAGACGAATGACAACGTCTCATCAACGACTGCCAGTGGGGAGACTCAAGTAACACGTGCCTCAGATGCACCCAAATCGGATACTCTAGCCAAAGGACCTGCTTCTAGAGGCTGGAGGCAGTCAACTTGCCTGATGAGCCTCGCGCTAAGACCTTGGCTAAGCTTCGCAGCTGATGTTTACTTGTGTGAGTGGTGAAATTCACCTCCCCTTGCAGTAAGAATCTGATTTCCCATTCTGTGCCGACAATTTGCGCATTTTAAACCTTACGAACCCATCAGCGTACCTATTTTGGTCTATCGTAACCTCCCTGCTTACGACGCTGTTTTACTTCTCTGTCTGGGAACTCGGTCTCTCTGGTGCAGAAGCAGCGTTATTCACCTATCTCTCCCCCGTCTTGCTTGGAATGACGTGTATCCGCAACTGGGCATTGACAAGATGGGGAAGAGTGACATTAAGGGTGCTTTCTCTGACTGGGCTAGCAGCATATAAGATCGATGGCCCATTGGAGCGACTCTGGGCCGTCATTGGAGCCAACATAGCTGTTCTCCTAAGTCAGGTAGCAGATTGGACTGCAAACGACGATACATACCAGGGATTCCGTACGTTTTTAATTGTTATGACACGATCAACACGCAATGCTCAAACCGATATCTAGTTTTGGGCGCAGGATTGGTACTGTCGTCCCTGTCCAAGCATGTCAATCACTCGAACAATCCAGGTACGAGGACTCATGGACTCGCAACTTACATGTATTCAGTTTGGCGTTGTAGTTTGGCCGATGTTAAATGAAGAGACTGGTGGTTACAACAAGACTGGAATGGCGATTGCTGTCTGTGCCATCCTCGAACTAGCCACCCGTCCAGCTTGTGATCACATCCGCGGCCGTGTCTTGCCGTCCAGTCCTTCCGTCAAAGAAGCAAAGTTAGGCAACCGGAGGGATGTATCAAACAATGCAAAGGATGTCCCACGGAATTGGTTAGCTTCGTCGATTGCACTGGGGTCGCTATTCTTCACGTTGCATTGCATGTTCACTGACTCTAGCACTATCATCGCTTGGTCATGGACTGGATACCAAGATGGACAGCCCAGAGGGCCACTGCCACATTTACATGGGTCCATCACTTTATTCGCACAATCCCTCGGCCTAATTATTCCGGCGGTCCTTCCAGCTTCAGCTTCTTCTGCGTTACTCAATCATCCTTTGTGGTTTGCTTATGGTTGTGCAAGCGCATTTGTGATGTACCATTTCCGTGATTGGACAGGTTTTCTGGGTGGACTGAACTTTGCAATCTTCTGCATGTCGATCCTTCCCTCGGTTTTATCACAATCTTCTGCGTGGAAAGGCGATAAAGTGGGCAGGAGGCACTTCGTAACATTCTTTATCGCCATCCTGTTCTATCTCGCAAATGTGTGGACCGTTGCATATGCCTTCGTTCCTGGGGGTGCCTACCTGCGGGAGAGAACTGACCTGTACGTACCTCTTGCACTATTCCATCCCGTGTGCATGACGGTGTTCGCCAGAGTCCTCACTGCGCAGTTAGCTGCTATCTCGCTTGCATTCCGCTCGCCGCTCGGAACATTGACCTGGCCCAACTCCTTTCTTCGTATCCCGAATTCAACACGTATCCAAATACCCGTGATCTTGTGTCTTTTTTCCGTTGTTTCTGTTTTGGTCACGCTCCTTCGTTGGCCCGCCATGGGTCCGAGACCGTTCAAATCAGGAAGAAGGGTCTTCAATGCTGGTATTTGGACCATCCACTTCGGGATAGACAACGTAGGACATGACAGCCAGCGTCGCATACGGGATGTCATCAGGTATGTTGCTCATCTTGTTTAGAGAAATCCATCCGTGTGACAGTCTGATTTGGATGTTGGCAGGGATATGCAGCTTGATGTCGTTGGCTTGCTGGAGACAGATTTGCACGTGAGTGCAGATGTCATTGATGTACGAGTTCGACTGAAATAGATGCGGATTAGCGGACGGTGTATGGGAATCGTGACCTGTGAGTTCTGAAGCTTATCCGTTGAACGGATCATCAAATTGACATATCGACCAGGACTCGTGTCGCTGCGGAGGAGTTAGGTTATGTGAGTTGAATGCATCCTTTGGTGATGAGTGCAGCGCCTCAATTCCCTTTCCTAGTATGTTGACCTAGGTCCGGGTCCCAATATGCATACATGGGGAGCAGCTTTGTTGTCCAAGGCATGTACCAGGCTCGACGAGGTGACCGCAAGACTGACCTAGGTGCTCCCAGTTCCCGATCATCCATTCATATCATCATCTACTTCCGTCACCTCATGGCGAGCTTGCTCCAGCCATTGAAGCTGTTCTCGACGTATACGGCACGGAGATCACGGTAGTCGTGTCGCACAACGGGCAAGGTATATTCTACGCCATTAAAAATCCACGTTTGGTCGAAACGACTCACCTTTTTCTTCCACAGAAGAAGACTCCCTGGATAGAGAGTTACAAAGCAAAGAGTTGGCACGCATTATGGCTGCGTCGTACCCTCGACCAGTGGTGTTCTTGGGATACGTAGTCACCAAGCCTCTGGCACCCAGACGTATGTATCGTTTGCAGACTAGTCCTCGACCCGTGGCTGAAAGAGGACAAAGCTGCACCATATGATATCCTCGTGAACGATGGGCTTGTGTATGATATCGATCCACAAGATTGGGACAGGTGGTACGTGGACCTGTTGTGCGGGCGATCGCCGACTAAGGTGCCTATGGCAGGTGCGAGTATATCATGTACCGAGGCCTGTACCGCACTGCCTATGCGAGAGTATCCCGTGGCATCGTCACCGACACGGAGCTCCAGATAGGACAATTTGTCCTCCCAAAACACGGTGTTGTCCTTACTAATCAGACAGAGGAGTTGCGTCTTGTACGTTCGTGGAAGGAGGATCTTCCAGAACAACATGTATTTCTTCCTTGCGTCGTGTCTCATGGTTTACTTACTACTCGACAGTGGTTCCCAATGGAATACTATGGCAATGAGCACGAAGGAGGTGTAAATGGCCACTATTACCATGTGTTTCACACTGTGCGTAACCAACGCCATCAATCCTGCTGAACACCTATGAATTCTTTTCCAGCCATTATATTATCAACTTCCTGATGACGCTGTGCTGTAGAATAGTCTTGTTATAAAACAACGGTGTCATTTTTATATTTTTGCTCTACTCCATCAGTTCCGTCCTGCCCGTCCCCCTCGCTACTTTCGTTGTCTGCAGCATCATCTTGAGTCTCCTCACTGTTCTGTGTATCGTTGTCTTCCTCCCAATTCTCCTCGCTCTCCTCTTCAGAATCGCTTTCAGAATCTTTCTTGTCATCGTCACTTGCGTAGAACTTATCCAAATCCCTCCAGGCTCCGTTCGCTTCGCGTGCTGGTATCGCGTTGCCTATAGGGGTGAGTACGACAGGTGTGATGCTCGTCGATCCTAATGCCTTTGGCGCCGTGGAACCTGTTGAACTGATCGCTTGAGGGGATGATGCTACTACGAGGGCCAGGGCCTCCTCGTCG
>JBBPQW010001091.1:0-10290 GCA_038092695.1 Boletus rubropictus | reverse complement strand
AGTCGCCCCTTTGGGTTGATAGTCTGCACTTGGATTGTGCTGAGATTGCGAAGGCTGACAAGTAACCACTTGTGGAAGTTGCTAGGCTGAGGCTATATCACTGTGTTAGTCTCCTGCGACCAGGGAGATAGAGCGTCTTTTATTAGCTCTAGATAAAATAGTATATGTGTAGTCTGTCTTTGATTAAAGGATTGCCGAAGAAGACTTGCTATGAAACCCTTCAATGCAGACGATATTATCTGTGATTGAAAAAAATAATTTTTACGACCCTTCATCTGTTGAGTCCCCAGAGTTCACTTGGAAGATAGTGGACAGTAAGGATAAGAATTTGAAGTGGAATCCCTAAAAGATCAATTTTCCCGAATTTAAACCTCCCCCTTCTCTCCAACCTGCACCAAGATGGCCTTAGAGGCTGACGACATTAAGAAGCTGCTTGCAGCATTTTTAAAAGACTGACAGAGGGAAAGTACCTCTATTACAAAGAAAGTCGCTGACCCAGGAGAATGGGAAGATGAGCGATCCAAGTTCTGAAACTGGATCACTAGTGTCAAGGTCTGGGTCTTGCTCCAAAAGTGGAACTCCAATAAATTGAGGATGGTAGCAGTCCTCTCCTGTATGAAGGGGAAAGCAGCTGCCTATACAAGACTCTGGCTGGAGAAGTATTGTGGAGAAGAAGAGGAGGTCGACCAGCAAGGAAACCATTGAGGAGATGTCATCTGGCCAAACAGGTGATATCTCCTTAACGATATGAAGGAGCACTTTTAGATTGATGTGCTTGCCCATGAGAGCTTGAGGGCTCTACAAAACCTTAAACAGAACAACATGCCTGTGGGCGTGTTTTTATAAAGATTCGACATTTTGTCAAGAGAAGCAGATGTGGAAGAGCACCACACAGTAAACCTGCTCAAGATGGGAGTGGACCCCTGAGTATATTTACAGGTCCACATGAATGCATTGGAATCTGAAAGCTGGTTGCAAGATCTCATCTCAGCCTACAGAAGAGTAGGTCGAGCTTTTGAGTCCGCCATGATAGAATGTGGCATGAATTTCAGGTGCAGCCAACAGCTGCAACCAGGACAGTTCCAGAAGCCATGGATTTCTGGACCAAGGGGACAGCCTCCCCACTTTATACAAACAGGCACTCAGTGTTATGCTTGGACCGGGTAGGTACAAGTGTAGACTTGACTAGCTCAATCCATGTATCGTTCTTAGTGCACAGAGGCAGCTTAACCCCCAACTGCAATGGAGGGTTTTGGATAGGGACTATGTTGAAGGATCCGAGGGATCAGTCGCGAGGATTTAGCAGTATATCCAAGTAGATCTAGTCTAGGGAATACTGTGTACAGGGCGAGGTTTATATACCAGTATAAACTGAGCACAGACCAAGTTTGTAAAAGGAATATAAGAGATCGTACAACTTGAGGGTGAATGGCCATAGGCCAAAGAAAAGCGATTGGAGAAGGAATGGCCATTGGCTGAAGGGAGTCGTACGAGATAAAAGATAACAGATAAGAGATAAGAGAAAGCTCGTAACCGAGGAATCGGCTGAGCGAGAAGTCTGAATGTTAGCACGTGCCTGTGGGAACGGCTAAGTAGTTATACAGTTCACGTAGAGTGAGAAATAAAGGAGAGAAAAGAATAAACCATAACATTACCCTCCGTTTAAACGAAAGGTTACCCGACCTTTCTTACTACAAATCAATGTACCCACTAGTGGGAGAGCCTGTGATGTTGGTGTAACCAATGTCATCAATGACATCGTCTCCATAGTTCAACTCTTCTGACGTGGGAGTGTGGGGTCGATAGTAAGGGGGTCGACAGCAATGGGAAGAATGGGATGATTGGGATGAAGAACCTGATGAAGGTTGACGACGACGGAGGGGGCAAGCAGCTTGGATATGACCTGGTTGGAAGCGAAGGCAGAAGGGGCATTGGTATAAGGAGCAGTTCACCCTGATATGGCCTAATCGCTGACAGACAAAGCACGTGTCTGGAAAGCGAGGGTCTGATGGAGGTAGTGGGGCGAGGGCTATGGCTCATTGCCGATCTTCTTCAGTTGCTTGTTGCTCTAAGAGGTCAAGGGTCTTTGCCTCGTCTTCCATAAGGACTGGAGTAATAACGTCGTCCAGGGTAAATCTTCCATGTGGAATGGGGATGGAGGCGGTTGGCGAGGGAGAGGGATCGCATCGAGGAGGTAATGGGATTGGATCGGGGGAACGAACTTGATTGAAAGGAGGACTGCTATGGGGGCGTTGTTGGGAAAGGTCATTCAAGACGTCGTCCATGCGAAGCTGATCCATTCCAATCAGTAGCTGATCCTCAAGTTCCTTGTTAGCGTGTTGTCCCATCTGGGCTGCCATCCTGCATGTCTTTACGAGTTCTTCCTGTAATTCATTGCGTGGTCTGGGTAAACGGACGAGGATATGATCCAATGTGAGGGCGATGCGTTGGTTCGCTAGAAAACATCTATAGAAAACATCTAAAGGTGAATTGGTATTGAGTGAATGAGAAAGAGAGACTGCATAAGATGGATCAAGGAGAGGAATGGTCATAGCTCTAAGGTTTCCTTCTGACAAGGGGTTTTTAAGGTGGCGGGTGTACTGATGTTCGAGGCGGGTATTCATGGTGTTTCATTTGAGGTTTAAGAGTGGGTTCTAGGGAAACAACTGTGGGTGAGCCTTTTTATAGGCTTTTAGCAATCTAGAAGTGTTATCTAAGGAACTTTCCAGTTCCCATGAATTATCGGCCGATGGGTATCCTTTCCATTTGATTAGGAATTTCCGTTGGGTCGGGGATCCTTTGTGACTAAGGATCGCTTCTATTTCATACTCCTCTTCTCCAGCGATAAGTTCAGGTGGTGGTTATTTGAAATTCGGACCATGTACGTCATTCTCGCGATAAGGAGATAGAAGGGAGGCATGAAACACGGGGTAGATCTTCCATGTTTCAGGGAGTCAAAGTCGGTAGATGATCGGAGATAGGACTTTCGTTATCGTAAAGGGTTCTTCTCATTTTGCAGCAAACTTCGGGTTTTCTATATGGCGCTTCAGATTGCGTGCTTCTAGCCAAACCTTGTCCCCTTTGGCGAAGGGTGTGAACGAGTGTCAGTTTCTTTGTTTCATCGTCATTTGGGCGAGTTCATGAGTGGCGAGGGCTTCATCTCGAGCCGCAGAGAGTCGTTTCAAGCGGTTTTCTACCGCGGGGAGGTTCGTGTCGGAGATGACTGTGGGGAGTGATTGAGGTTCATATCCCATCATTAAGAAGAATGGAGATTGATTGGTTGTGGAGTGGGGGCAGTGATTATGTGCGAATTCTGCCATAGGGATCTTTTCTGCCCATGAGGTGGGGTTCGATCCACAGTAGATCTGCAGGTACGTCTCAATCTCCTGGTTAACCCGTTCCGTTTCTCCGTCTGTTTGGGGATGATACACCATTGATAAGGTGAGGTCGTATCCAAGGAGTCATTCTAGTTCTTTCACAAAGGTGGAGGCAAACTGTGGGCCTCAATCTGAAATGATTTTATCGTAAAGGCCAAAACGAGTGTAGACTTTTTCATAGAATAGTGTGGTGATGCCAGCTGAGTCAATCGTTTTCTTCATGGGGCAAAGGATTACCCCCTTTGTAAGCCCATGGTCGACCACAACCAGAAGTGAGTCAAAATCATCAGATAGGGGAAGGTCGGTTATCAAGTCACAAGACACCTGTTGAAAGGGTCATGACGCATGTGAGGGGATCAGAGTCAGGGGAGCTGTGGTTGGGTGGGTGTTGGCTTTGTTCTGCTGGCAAACAGCACAGCCTTCAACGTATTTCCGAATAAAGGTGGCTAAGCCAGGCCACCAATATTCTTGTGTGACAAGTTGTCGCATTTTCAAATTGCCGGGGTGTCCGGCAGTGTCATGGTCGTGGTTTTGCAAAACAATGGCATGTCGGTGGTCAGGGGGAATGTAGACGCGATTCTGATATGTAAGGATACCAGTGTCGTATTTCCAATCAGAGAGTCGGTCATGAAGGAAGGAAGGGACACCTTTCATTTGTTGTAGGGCGGTGAGGACAGTGGAATCATCAGCTGTGGAGAGGCGGATCTTGTCCTGTAGTGCCATGTTGATTAGGTTTACAAAGACCGACTGGGGAAGGAGAGTCATAGCTGTGTTGTCGTCGTCATTCGGGGGTATCAGGTCGGGTTGTCTAGAAAGAGCGTCAGGGCCGGATAGAAGTTTTCCAGGTACATGCATCATTAGGAAATCGTAGTCGGTGAGGTCTAGTAACCATCTCGCCTGTTGTCAGTTCAAGTTCTGGGGTTTTCTGAAGTATGTCAGATTTTTATGGTCGGTGAAAATTGTCACCCTATGTGGCGTTCCCTGAAGGTAATGATGCCAAGTCTTCAGTGCTCGTATGATGGCGAGCAATTCTCTGTCAAATATGTCATAGTTTTGTTCAGCGGAAGTGAAAGTCTGGGAGATATAGGTGCAAGGGTGCCATTCTCTGTTGGAGTCAGTCTGTAGTAATATTCCTCCATTGGCATACTTGGAGGTGTCAGTTGTGATAGTGAATGGTTGTTTGAAGTTCAGCATAGCCAGAACTGGTTCTTTTATAAAGATCATTTTCAGCCGTTTAAAGGCTTCTTCTTGTCGTGACCCCCATTCCCAGGGGTGGTTCTTCTTCGTTAAATCAAGAAGGGGTCTGGTGATGTCAGAATAATGAGGGACAAATCGTCTATAGAAGTTAGCGAATCCTAAAAAGGATCAAACGTCTTTGACTTTCGTCGGGGTCGGCCAGTTCTCAATCCCTTTTACCTTGACTGGGTCCATGGCGACATTTCCTTGCTTGATAATCATGCCAAGGTATTCAACTTCGGAGCAGTTGAAGTGGCATTTCTCGAGCTTAAGGCAAAGGTCGAGTTCTTTCATGTGTGCTAGGACGCGTCATGTTCATTCTTCATGTATCTTTGTGTCACCTGGGAAGATTAGCAGGTCATCCATATAAATCACTAGCCATTCTTCTGCTATCATATCTCTAAAGGAGTCGTTCATAAATCTCTGAAATGTGGAGGGTGAGTTTGAAAGACCAAAGAACATTATGTTCGGCTTGTAAAGCCCTTTATGAGTGATAAAGGCGGCTTTCCATTGGTCTCCATCTTTGATCCTGATCTTGTTGTAGCCCCATCATACATCAAACTTCGTGTAGACATTTGCATCCTTCAGTTTATCAATGAGGTCAGAGATTAGCGGGAGGGGGTAGGCATCCTTGATCATATGTTCGTTGATGTATCTATAGTCCTGGCAGGGTCGTAAACTGCTGTCTTTCTTTTTGACAAAAAAGAATGGTAAAACCTGAGGGGATTTCGAAGGCCTTATTTTTCCGGTTTGGAGGTTTTCTTCAATAAAGGCTTCTGTAGCCTGTCGTTTGTCTGGGGATAGCGGGTATACTTTTGCTACTTTTGGGACAAAAGAGTCATCCAGATTTATCGGGTGGTCATAAGGTCATGAAGGAGGAACGTGATCAGTAGCCTCCTTTTCAAAAATCGTTCTATACTCCTTGTATTCTTTTGGGAGCATCAGTTTCGGTTTTGTCTTTTCGGCTTCTTCGGCAAGCTTTGTGGCTGTTGTGTATGCGCGGAGCCACCACATTTGTTGGTGTGAGAACCGCAAAAATACCTAGTTCTTGACTATCTCAAAACTTCCTAAATCCAAGTTATGTATCATAGCTTCCTTACGGTCGCTACTCTTTCTTCTACTTAATGCTATGAGATGCACTCGCCTTCTGAGATTCCTCATTTAGCATTCCCTTATAATAGATGTCAGTGATACTTCAAATGCACCTGCTTATCAGGTTTCCTTCAGTACTCGTGTCCATTCCTTCATCTATACCACTATGCATAAACTCCACTAGATGTGCTCATATCTTGAGCTTTCTAGTAGTAGTTCACCTTATCTTATCTTAGATCCTTTCTAATAGATATCGGCAATTGCCGATACTCTTTATCTTATCAGGAGTACAGCCATCCTAGTTCATTTCGCTGTCTCTTATAGTTTATCTGCTTACAAGCGTATTCCTTACTTTACGAACACTCTAGGCCATTCTAGCCTTTATATTACTAATCATGATGTCACTATGATGTCATTCCATTTCAGGACTTCTTCTTATCTATGACCTCATGCCCATAGACCAGGGCATAGGGCTATTACTCATATTTATACCTTATATAGATATACCCGCTACCCGATTACTCATGTAGCTGACTCACTACCTAGACCCAGGGTCAAGGGTTGGTATAGGGTTGGTTATAGGGTATGACGTCACACTTAGGGTATAGGGGTATTGTAGAGTATATAGCTAGGTTGCTGATGTATAGTAGAATAGTCTTAAAATCTTTAGCCTAGCTTTATTCTTGACTCCCTGGGATTCGTCCCTTGTAAAGAGGTATGGTTTAGTTGCCACGCTCGTTCCTTTTGGTGTGGCCTTGAAGAGGCCCTGACAGATTGGTGACAGAAATATTTGAAGGAACCCGCCGCCCATCCAAACCCACCAGAACCACCATCATATACTCAATACCGAGCCCAGAAAGCCTTGAAACAAACTGAAAGGACGCTGCAACCTTCCAAAGTGAGACCAACCTGAAAAGACAAGGGCAAGAAGCCCATGAGGAGAGATGATAATTGGAACGATCCCAGTGACCCCAATTCAGACAGATCCAACAATGGACCATGGCAGCCTGCTGCAGCGCACAGAGCGCCAATGCGACCTCAGAGTCCACAAATCCAATAAGGACCTTGTCTCAGAAAGTCGTTCGCCCCTAAGCCCTTTGTCTTCGAAGGAGATAAAGCCAAATACAAAGCTTGGCTCATGAAGTTATGAAATTATTTCCTCAGTTTCAAAAATACCCCCAATGATCACCAGAAGATCATCATTGCACTTGGATTCATGGGAGGAGATGAGAAAAACTCAGCGCAGTGGTTTGCCAACTTTTATTTTGAAAATATACTTGGTACCGACAACTGGGGATCCTTCTTGGAAACCCTCGATTCACAATTCTGCCCAGCGATGGCAAGAAAAGAAGCATATGAAAAATTAATGGTGTTGAAGCAGGGCTCCACCACAATAGAAGACTTCTTCATTCAAATGTATCAGCTAATGAACGAAGCAAACTTGGAACACTCCACTGAGTTTGACGAAACCCTTATCTGCGTCTGTCAGCAGGGCATTCACAATGACATCTTAACCTTTGCAGAACAGGCAAATTCCTCACTCGCCTTTTCAACATCCTTGAGGAAATGGGAGAGAGAGCTGAAGAGAGCTGAAGCATCGCTTCAGGCCCGAAAGGCTCGTAAGGCACTGAACCCCACAGCCAACAAGTTTGTTCCTAACACATGGCGTAGGAACCCTACTGCTGGTGAAGGAGCGAATGCCCTTCCCAATTCTGGTTGAGTTCTTCCTGGAACTCCTGCAGCCCCCACAAAGGCACCTTCGGCACCAACTCCTAGCTCAGCTGGAACATATGGAGGAGCGGGTGTGCCTATGGATATTGGGAAAGCCAGAGCTGAGGGTAAATGTTTCAAGTGCAGAAAACCCTGGCCATGTGCAGACCACCCACCAAGAGCTCGCCAGCCTCGCATGCGCTTCATTGAATTTAAAGGCACAAAAATCTTCTATCAAATGGCAGAGGAGTTGGCCAATGCCATGAAGTTAGTAGAGACTGGGTCGGTGCCGGATTTTACAAGCACCGAACAGGAATAGGCTCACCTGTGTCGGTTAAGGACAAAGTTGTTACCAATGTAGTACCAAATGCGAATCGATTTGAGATTTTGACACGAGAAACAAAGTGTGAGACTAAGTCCAAAGAGCCAGAAAAAGAAATAACCATCTTAAAAAATGAAAAGAAAGAGACGGTTCAGGATAAACCTAGGAAAACCCCCAGTAAGAAAAACTCAGAAAATGGTATTTTGGAAGTGCAGCGAGACGACAAATCAGTTTCACTCCCAGTGAGAGGATCAGCTGGTGCGGCTGGCTATGACCTCTTTGCGGGAGAAGTAACGGTTGTCCCTGCTTGCAGACAAGCACTAATCTCCACCAAACTTCATGTTGCTGTTCCAGTAGGGCATTATGGTAGGATTGCCCCACAATCCAGCCTAGCAATGAAGGCGTCTATCACAATAGGCGCTGGTGTTGTAGATTCTGATTACCGAGGCAAAGTAAAAATCCTGTTGATGAACCATTCCGACAAGGACTTTCCAGTAGCTGTTAACGATAAAATCGCTCAGTTAATTATAGAAAGGATATCTAATCCTGAAGTCGTAGAAAAAGCCAAACTCGATGAAACCTCATGAGGCTCAAAAGGTTTTGGTAGTACCAGATTAAAACGAGTACAAAGACTCTTAGATGAACTTCATATAGTCAATTCTTGGTCTATTTGGTTAATAAAACAACAAGCACAAAAAGACAACGGGTTAGCACTTAAACAGTTAAAAGAATTTGTACACAACGAGCAAGTCCCAGAAATAGATAAAGAGTTTTTAACGTATTTGAGAAAAATGAACGATGAAGAAGCTTTCATAGTGCTATGCGACTTATAGCATAAACCTAAATTCAAAAGAGCATCTGAATGACACAAGGCCCAAAACTCTTTTGAGGTCCCCGCCACGATCCGTATGGATGATGGCGCAACTCTGGAGTGTATGGCACTTGTTGATTCAGGTTGTACAGGATCCTCTATCGATAAAAAGTTCGTAGAACAAAAGAAAATAAACACAATAAAACTGCCTTGTCCCATTCAAGTATACAATGCCAACGGTACATTGAATAAGGCTGGTAGCATTACTGAGTTCACTACAGTTGAAATGAAAATCTTAAGTCACATGGAAAAGATATCATTAGCAGTTATGGACTTGGGTCCTAACCAACTCTTTTTGGGCTATGATTGGCTATGCCTACATAACCCCTTGATTGATTGGCCGATGGGCCACATCGAGTTTAGGTGTCAGGATGACCATATGCCCACCTTAGAAAAAGACGAAGACAACAATAACATAAATGAATTAGATCATGCAGAAGGAGAAAGACTATTCCAGATAAATATGGATTTCCTGTTTAGAAACACTGCCACTGAAATAGTGGCAAAGGAATTTGTAGAAAAGAAAAAGAAAACATTTGAAGAAGCTGCGCCGTCTTATATTCATGACTTCGCCAACGTCTTTGCCAAGGAATCATTTGATGAGCTACCACCTTGCTGACCTTGGGACCATGCTATTGAGCTTATGCCAGGAGATCATACAGTTGATTGTAAAGTCTACCTGCTAGGTCCAGGAGAGCAAAAGGAGCTCAACGCTTTTCTTGAAGAAAATTTACGTTCAGGATGAATCTGTCCTTCCAAAAGCCCGTTCACATCAGCATTCTTCTTTATTAAAAAGAAGGATGGCCGACTGCACCCTGTCCAAGACTATAGAAAACTAAACACCATTACTATAAGAAACCGATACCCCCTGCCACTCATACATGAACTAGTAGATAAACTCAAAAAAGCAAAATACTATATGAAGTTCGATCTTAGATGGGGTTACAATAATGTAAGGATGGCAGATGGTGATGAGTGGAAGGCAGAATTCCAGACGAACAGAGGGCTCTTCAAACCCCTAGTAATGTTCTTCAGTCTCACCAACTCACCCGTGATATTTCAAACCATGATGAATAGCCTATTCAAAAACCTTATCAACTGCAGAGTAGTTGTTGTCTACATAGACGATATAATGATATTCACTGAGACTATTGAAGAACACAGAAAGTGGTATGAGAAGTACTTGAAATATTATGACGTGAACACCTATATTTAAGACACGACAAATGCAACTTTGAAGTCACCAAAACCGAATTCTTGGGGTTGATCATATCATGCCAGAATGTAAAAATGGAATCCAAGAAGGTTGCTGCCATAAAAGATTGGCCCATGCCTCAGACACGAAAGCAACTGAGAGGCTTCCTCAGGTTCCTCAACTTTTACTGTCGCTTTGTACAAAACTTTGCCCAGGTTGTGCGACCTTTGAACATGCTCACGTCAGAAAAGAAAGACTTTGTGTGGACCCTGAGTGCACCAAAGCAGTCAACAAGTTAAAAGAAATCATAACGACCATGCCGGCTTTAGCCATGCCTACGGATGACGATCCATTCTGAGTTGAAACCAACGGCTCTGGAATTGGTGTTGGTGCTGTGCTGTCACGGTTACAAAATGGAATTTGGCACCATATCGCCTTCATATCACGATCGCTCAACGATGCTGAAAGAAACTATCACGCTGCTGAC
>JBBPQW010001090.1:0-10290 GCA_038092695.1 Boletus rubropictus | reverse complement strand
AGTTAACAATTTCTTGCCATCTGATCCAATGCAATTGATTTTGGTCTCATCTGACCATATGACTCACTTCCAGTCCTCCACAGTCCAATCTTTATGGCTTAGGGCAAAGTCCATTCTCTCTCTTCTATGACATTGGGTTAAAAAAGGGCATTTTTTCTTTACCACAGTCTTTATCCCAGCTTTCTTTAGATGATAACAAATGGTTTGGGTAGAGATGGGATGGTTCTTGACATCCTGAAGAGTTTTGGTGACCTGGACTGCATTTTCAGCCTTTCCAGTGCCAATAAGTCAAATTGCATGTTGCATATCAGTTGCAATAATAATGAAAGAACAACTAGGAGGGGGTTTGGCTAGGTTTGGACAAAGTTTGGAGCAAATTCTACTAATTGTAGAATGGTTTACACCAATAGCAAGGGATATTTGACAAGTAGAGTGACCCATTTCCAAAAAAGAAATAATTTGGTTGGTTTAATCAAAAGAAAGAGATTTCATGATAGTAGTAGTGGAAGAAGAGTGGTGTTGTGGTTTATTTGTACATGGTTTAACCAATTATACATCACATGACCCTTTGCTTACATCATAACCTATTGGAACATATCAAATTAAAGTGTTATTGGATTAGCAACAAAAACATTGCAATGAGTACCCATGCTTAATTGTTGAATAGAGCCTTACTAAAATAAAATTACATAGACAATGTATATATTCCCTAAAAGCCCTCGATGAGGGCTATCTACCAATACCTGGGGTCATAGGCCTAGCATCAATTCATCATGAGATATACATCAAACATTACAAATGTTGCAAACATTGCAACATTTTTGTTGCTCAGTGTAGTAGCATTGATTGATCTTGTGTTATTAATGACTCAACCATCTATCAGCACTGTTAGCTACACTAAAGGCACATATATGCATGTCAAGTTTGAAAAAACTCAGCTTTTATGTAATATGAGTTAGTTTGGCAGTGTGGCTATGATTTGTAATGAGTGGCATGAGCCTAGGAGTAACTTGAAGGATCTTGTGATAAGTTGTGAGGTAGTACTGGCATGCTTCATCATTACTATTATAAATGATTAGCTTCCTTAATACTAAACATGGTGAAATGTACTATTCTTTCAGCTGGTCATTGTAAAGCTGTTTGATGGTCTTGTCTTTCTCAAGCTCACCAGCTCTACTTTTCTTGTCCTATGATATCAATCAGGCAATACTGATTACCTTTTCAACATCACATCAAAGATCAATGCAGCATACTGTACAACTGCATGTGCAGCTAAAATGAATTCTTTGTCAACAGGATTATCCTTGAAAGACCTAAAGTAAGTATTAGTATTCATAGCCATGAAAACAAGATGTGTAGGACATACTTTTTCCCCTTTGATCCCCTTTCCTTCTTGTTGCATTTGGTATTGGACCTCTCCTCTTTTTTATCACTTTTCTTGAGCTTCTTGTTGCTTTTCTTGTGCTTCTTGTTGCTTCTCCTGTTTACCTTGTCAGGCTTATCACTATTCTTGTTCCCCTCATCTTGCATGAATACATTAGAGTCTGTATCAGAGTCAAAGAGAGTGACATGCAGCCTAGTCATGACAGAGATAAGCAAAGTGTTAACTAGCTGAATCAGGCAGCTGGAGTCCAATGTCAGAGACTAAGGAGTCCTGACATGGAACTTGCAGGTTCTACTCTAAGTGCACACTACAACAATAAACAATAATAAGAAGTGCCACAATATGGCTTATAGGTGAGTTACAGGTGTAACTGACCACATGTGGTCAGTGTGTGATCAGTAGTGGTTAGTAGTGACCAGTGAGTGGTCAGACTGTGGTCAGGCCTCTAACAGGCAGTGAGATGACCAATTACAATGTCTAACACAAAGAGTATGTCAGTCTATGGATACCATATTAGAAGACCCAATAATTAGCTAATAAATCTGTCACTAGGGCACCTTGATCTCTTTCTCCATATACCAGGCATGTCAGATACTCACATTGGACTATCCATTGTTAAAAGAATAGTATTTAGGTATGCTTTTACTCTCAGATTTATTATCTGGATTTAATCTAAATATCATCAGGCAGATATATTACTTTACAGACCATGTAGATCACTTTGAAAATGTCTCTGTATGCATGTTATGTAGTGCTCAGATCATGGCTGAACATTCCTGTATCATTCTCACTGACCATAAACTTTAAGCTCTCATGCCTTGGATGTCTAAAGTTATTCAACACATGCAGATGCCTCTGTGTATATGAGTCTCTCTGCAAGGCAAAAAAACAGATCCAGTTGAATATTTTGCTGATATAGAAGTCATTGTCCAAGATCAAACAAAAGTGTTTGTTAAGATGTGAACTATCCAACAACTCTAAGGCTAGAAGTGGAGTTGCAAGGGATTGGGACATTGACTTCAGTGACTCAAGTGGAGCACTGCACCCTTGTCTGAGTTAGTCCTGGATTTGTAGAGAATTGAAGATAAAACTTAATGCTGACTAGCAACAAAGTCAAATTATTCAGAAAAGAGTCAGAGACTCAAGTAAAAGTCAGAGAGGATAGAATCTAAGTCAATATTTGAACTGAGGAAACAGTGAGCTATCCTAAGGGTTTATATACTATGAAATGGATGTCTGGAGGTACTATAAATGTAATGCTGAAACTATCATGAGTTATAACTGAGTTGGACAGGTATACATGGCAGATAGTAGACAGAGGAATAGTTTCAGGGAATTGGAAAACATGTCAGACTAAGAATAGAATACAGAAGTGAAACATGTCAGAATAGAGTGGAACAGAACTATGAAGTACAACTCTGCTAGCCAGGAGCTGTGTCTAGCACTCAGTAGCACTTGAAGTATGCAAGTCAATAGGCAGAGTTAATGTCTGAGGGGCAAAGTGTGACTAGGAGTTGCAAAATATGACAGTGTTGCAAGGCTGGATCACTTAGCCATCATGGTTCATTAGTAAAACCATAGTCTCGCACATTTCACTCACTCACTTTCTAGCCTCAACCTCAACATTACAGTGCTAATATCTTTGGTAATGAAGTGCCAATTAATCTAGTATGTATATCATCAGTTCTCACTTTCTGCACTAATTTCTTGCATGTAACTGTTATGCTTGGACTGGATAGGTATGAGCATGAACTTGGATAAGTCCTTGTCAGTTCTTCTGGTATTATTCTAGGCATGATTACTGTTATGCTTGGACTGGGTAGGTATGAGCATGAACTTGGATAAGTCCTTGTCAGTTCTTCTGGTATCATTCTAGGCATGATCACATGACCTAACCTCATAGAGGATTTGTAAGAGCTAGTCGAGTGACTCAAAGGTTGGATGAGGAGTTCACAGGGAAATACCAAGTAGATCTAGTCTACTGTTTAAAGTACATGTGTGAGGTTTATATAAGGAAGGAACTGAGCATGGACCATAACTGAAGAAGGAAATATAAAAGTGGTACAACTTGAGAGAGAAATGCCATTGGCTAAATAAAAGTCATATTATCGAATATGATGAAATCTGAAGGAATAAAACATGATCATGTGAAGAATGGAATGGTAAGTGTAATACAAGTGCAAGATAAGGATAAGTCACTAAATAAAGAAAAAGAAATAATTGTAACATTACCCTGGAAGTAGATCAAAAGGTTCCAGAACTTTCCTTACAAATCAATGTATCCACCTATGGGAGAACCAGTGATGTTGGAGTAACCAATGTTGTCGATAATATCATCAACATCATCATCAGATTCATACTCATTGATAGGAGAGTGAATGGCAGGTGAATAAGAAGAGGAACAACAATGATAGAAAGATTCTGAAGAGCGGCAGGAGAAAGAAGACAAGGAGTGGACAGAGTGGGGAGTACAACAATGGAGGGGACAAGATACCTGGAGGTGACCAGGGGCCAAGCAGAGATATGTGGAACATTGATACTCTTTACAATTGACTCAAAGGTGATTGAGTCAATAACATATGAAACAGAATTTGGAGTAGTGAGGGTAAGTGGAGGGGAGTGGTTCCCTATCTATCGCACGTTGGCATTCTTGTTGTATATACTATGCCTCAATCATATCCAGGAAAGTGGCTTCTTTTTCAGTGATGATAGAGGTGATAGTGTCCTCAGGGAAGATTCTTCTATGGAAGTTGGGTGTATGGATGGTGGGGGAAGGAGACCTGGGCAGAGGAATGGGAAGTGGAGTGGATATAATGTGGTCTTCTAAATACCAATGATGGGAAGTGGTAATAATGTCCAAGAGCTCCTTCATTTCTAGTTATTCCAGACTGAAGAGGAGCTGGTCTTTGACTTTCTGGTATGTGCAAAATCTGAGCTTTGCAGCATTGGTGCAGATCTCAATAAGGTTGTCTTGTAAGGGGTTTGCAAGAAGGGGCATTCTTGCAAGGATGTGATCTAAATACAAGGAAATATGGCAATTCTGAAGAAAGCAATGATGTAAGACATTTAACAGCAAATTGGTATCTAAAGCATGCGGTAAGGCAAGGGTGATGCTTGGGTCTAGGAGAGGATGGACAAGTTCATTCTTTAAGGTGTCTTTGTAGAAGGGATTGCACAGGTGGTGAAGGAATTGAGTATGAGGAATAGTTATTGTTGGAATGGTTTCTTTATACTGGCTAATGTTGGAAGTTGGGAGAATGGGGGGAATGATGATGGGTGAGTCTTTTTATAGGCTTTCAGGAGGTTAGGGGCATTATCTAGGAACTTTTCATGTTTTCATGAATTGTTGGCTAACAAATATCTTTTTCATTTGATAAGAAATTTCTGATTCATTAGGGATCCTTTGTGACTAAGGACTGCTACTATTTCATATTCTTCTTCACCTGTGATAAGGTCAGGTTGTGGTCTTTGGAAATTCAGACTATATATGTTGTTTTTGTAATAGGGCAATAAAAGAGAAGTGTGAAACATGGGATGTATCTTTCATTTTGAAAGAAGTTAGAGTTGGTAGGTGATCAGAGAAAGAACATCTGTGATAATGAAGGGTTCTTCACATTTCATGGTGAATTTTGGATTGTCAATGTGTTGTCTGAGGTTTCATGCTTTTAGCCAAACTTTGTCCTCTTTGACAAAGGGTTTGAATGAGCAGTGGTTTCATGACTTCATCATCTGTCTAGCAAGTTCATGGGCAGCAAGGGCTTCATCTTGGGCTGTGGAAATGAGTTTCAGGTGGCTTTCAACCACAGGGAGGTTGGTATTGGATATGATTGTGGGAAAAGAGTAGGATTTATAGCCTATCATGAGAAAGATGTTAAATAGCTGAATCATGCAGCTGGAGTCCAATGTCAGAGACTAAGTGCACACTACAACAATAAAAAATAATAAGAAGTGCCACAATGTGGCTTACAGGCAAGTTACAGGTGTAACTGACCACATATGGTCAGTGTATAATCAGTAGTGGTTAGTAGTGACCAGTGAGTGGTCAGACTGTGGTCAGGCCTCTAACAGGCAATAAGATAACCAATTACAATGTCTAACAGTCCCCCCTGATTGTGCATCTCTCTGCCAACCAGCTATCTCCTCCTGAGAGCGCCAAATCCCATATAAGAATAGAATTTCTCAACTTTGGTCTGAGGGAGTGCCTTTGTGAGCAAATCAGCAGACATCTCACCAGTGGCCACATAAGTGTTAGATGTTGTAATTGGTCATCTCACTGCCAGTTAGAGGCCTGACCACAGTCTGACCAGTCACTGGTCACTACTGACCACATGTGGTCAGTTACATCTGTAACTCACCTATAAGCCATATTGTGGCACTTCTTATTATTGTTTGGTGTTGTGATGCATACTTAGAGTAGTACATGTGAGTTCCATGTCAGGACTCCTTAGTCTCTGACATTGAACTCCAGCTGCCTGATTCAGCTATTTAACAATAAGTGGGTGAAATAGCACCCTGATCCACCACATCTCTAAGCCAGAACCAGGACAGGTTCAGCTGCTTCATCCTGCCATGGTATTCTGGGTGTTTGGCCACTGAGATGGCACTTTGGTTGTCCATATAGAGCACAGACAAGCCAGACATGGGAAAGCTGAGTTTCTGCAGCATCTTGCATATCCAAATAATCTTCTTGCCAGCCTGGCAAGCAGCCAAGTACTTAGCTTCGGTTGTAGACAGAGCTACAATGGGCTGGCGCTTGAACATCAAGGAAATGATGCCAGTGCCTATCTTGACAATGAAAGTGCCAGTGGAATGACCAGTGTCCTTGCAACTGCCATGGTTTGCATCAGAATAAGTCATAAATAGCTGGGATTGGAGTGAATCTGGCACATAAGTGATAGCATATTCTATGGAACCCTTGATGTAGTGGAAAAGGTGCTTTAAACCAGTAGGAAGGCCAAGGAATGGTTGAAAGAGCATGGATTTGAGGTCATTGTATGGCCTGCTCAGTTTCCAGACCTTAATCCCATAGAACATCTATGGTTTCTCCTCAAAAGAAGGCTAGCAAAGTATTCTGAGCCTGCCAAGGGGATATTGGAAATTTGAAAAAGGATTCAGGAAGAGTGGTACAAGATTGAGGTTGGGGCATGTCAGAGATTGATTGAGAGCATGCCTAGAAGGGTTTAGGAGGTTATCAAGGCTAAAGGAGGATACACTTCATACTAATTTGCAATACCCTTGATATTAGCAACAAAACTATTCCAATGACATGAATAATTTAAAATGGTTATATTACCACAACAACTGGACCAAATCACATGATCCAAGGGTCAGTTTGTAGCCAGGAATGTATACTGTGTTTGGTCACACCAATACTAAGAATAATTTTCACATATGCTTGCAGTGCGCTTCGCACACTATGTCAGGGCTAGTTATTGGAACAGTTTTGTTGCTCATTGTATGACACAATGTCATATCATGTCTCATTCTTTGTAAGTTGATGGTTTGAGTATGTAATTTTCTCTTTTCCCTTCTGTTCAAATGATGAAGTAATTGATTCATCTTACAAAATGCTTGCCATGATCTTGATGCATACTTCATTCACATTTTTGGCATCATCTGCAGGTCTCAATACCTTGTCACCCCAGCATATTCTAGCATGTTTCTGCATATTGCCAGTTGACTTGGCATCTTTGGTATCAAGGAACCTGCACATAATTGCTTTATACTCTTGGGTAGCATAGTGGAATTTGTGGCCATGGCGACCATTTATATGAACAACCCATGGTTCTGCCTTGAAAAAGACATAGATTAGGAATGTGCAGTCCTTCATAATACAGTATAGAAAGGTTGTTGAAATGGTAAAATGGTAGTGATTGGAAGGTCATACACAGCTTATTCTCAGCACTTTCTGCTGCTGGGGTGAAATGTTGAAATGAAGCTTTGTCAACACAAATAATTTCATCTTCACTATCTTTGTGTAATTTGGATGCTTGTGTTGTCACTGTCCACATAATCTTGGATGTCCCTTTTGCTTCACAAGATCCATTTGGATCTATTTTGGCCTTTCTTTTATTTGACCATGTTATACTTTCCTCTAGAGCCAATTTGGCTCTTTCAATGGATTTAACAAGTCTCTTGCTGAGTGTTAACTCTATTGTAGGTTTAAGTGGCATAGTATAGAGTGTGGAGTTGGAGCAAGCAGTGTTCATTGTAACATTTTAAGGTTTAGAAGTATTATGGACATAATTTACAAATTGCTTAGCCTTTAGAGTTTGATGTTAAACTTTGCTTGTGTAATCCACGTTGGCTTGTATATCCATGGGTATATAGTAGGAATACCCACTATCTACCCATACCCATGCTTATCTCTAGCAAATGTGACATATTCAGATGTTCCCATCAGATCATTATCACATTGCTGAGTTTTCCCAAATGTCCAACAATCTAACTGCCTAGCTTGTAGAGCAGTTAGGAGATATAGCATTTGATATAAGTTGTTGTTGTATTTTATCCTAGTGTACCAGAGTGATTAGAATCAGAATTTTTTGGTTCACCTCCAGGATCATGTACTCACACAGATCCTGTTAACTAGCTGAATCAGGCAGCTGGAGTCCAATGTCAGAGACTATGATTGATATAGCTAAAAGTGCACATATCTGAAGTCCAATGTCAAAGACTAAGGAGTCCTGACATGGAACTCACAGGTTCTACTCTAAGTGCACACTACAACAATAAACAATAATAAGAAGTGCCACAATGTGGCTTACAGGCAAGTTACAGATATAAATGACCACATGTGGTCAGTGTGCGATCAGTAGTGGTCAGTAGTGACCAGTGAGTGGTCAAACTGTGGTCAGGCCTCTAACAGGCAGTGAGATAACCAATTACAATGTCTAACAGATCCTTGGTCTAGAATACAATGGTGATGAACATGACTTTTCAGATGAAGAGCGGCTTTGTATTAATATCAAGGACAATTGTATCTACTTCTACTCTATCATAGCCATCAACTACACCACTTACAATACAATCTATAACATGAGCAAGACTACATCAATCCATTTAGTTATTCAGACATCATGGTTCTATCTCATGAGAATGAGAGGAGTTACCTATATTGGTACACTCAGGTTATTCACATTTTTCACATCCTTGTTCAGGTATGGGAGAATATTTACTTACCCTTCTCATAACAAATCCAGATGAATGTTCTGTTTGTTCAGTGGTTTGAATGCAACACAAATTATTCATCAGGCTGGAGAGAAAAGCAATTATATCATCTTTGATTCTTCAAACATAACAATGTGCTTGAAGCCTTTTGTTTTGTTAATTCTTTCAGTATTGTCCAAAGAGTACAGTAAGTACTAATAGCACCTCAGATGCAGCAGATAAGTGAGCTCGATGTACAGGTGGCTGGACCATTATTATGCTTTGATGATAGACTTCTTACCAGTTCTTGGCTTTGTGTCTTCATTGCTTCCAGTGCTCAACAACAGATCTATGGTGTTCTTCTGTTCATTGTGTGGTGAGAAATCTGAGTCACTTATAGCCATAGTGCCTAATTTCTCAGTTATTACAGCCTGGATCCACTAGGAAATTTTGACATGTGGTGGGACCTCAGCATCACCAGTAGGCTTTTTTGTATTACAAATCTGAAAAGCAGCAAGTATAAATGAGTGTGAAATTGGGAAAAATACTATTTGGCACATATTGAGTCAAACTTAGCATGAATTGCATTTACTGTATCATTTGAATAGGATATCCACAATGTGTTGCCCATTGGTTGTATGTGTCAGAAACAATCTTCCAGCTACATTTGCCTAGTGGAAGGAGCTTCTTGATTATCTTGAACATATGCATGAGCTCAGCATCAGAATATGATGTACAGTAGCACCAGGTTTGTGTCCCTTCTTTTGAGCTGTCTCTATGTCTTCAACAACTGTGTCAAGATTCATCACAATACTATCACCTGTACTGGGTTTCACATGTGATTTTGTACTCACCTTGTAGAACTATATGAGTAGTTACTAAGAAAAGGTAACCACTATATGAAAGTTCTAAGTACCACTGATTATGTAAGCACAGCATGTACTGCACACTGTTTGTAATATCTGATACTCCCCCACAAACAGAAGTGGGTCTAATCAAAGGAAATTAAAAAAAATGAAGTAAACCTGTAAAATACTTTTCTATGCAGCATCTATATATGCAGAGGTTCTTGTCTGTATAATATCTTGTTGTGTCCATAGTATCTGATGTGTCTAGAAATTGCAGCACTCAAGCAGTGTCCATATATGGCAAGTTGTGGGTTGGCTAATTGCTGTGCTCATCTTTCACTGTGTATGATTGTCCTTGATTATCTCTAGTGGCACCAGCTCTGCATATTGTGCCTCAAGATTGTCAACACATCACCTCAAGTCCATATACAAGGTAACTGGCACATCAAATTCATCTGATTTGGGTTCAGTATGGCCATATAAACATGGTAGGTCAGTTTTATTGTAAGTGCCTAACTGACACTTCTAGCATGCAACTTGAGCTTACCACGACAGTGTGACTCATTTTGTCACTTGATAGAATGCCTATAGTGCTTCCAAGGTGATGTGGATGGTCCAGGTATGTATGCCATCTTGCACCTGTGCTGCTCATGCTGACCTGACTGCTCTTTAGCTAGTAATCACATTCTGACCCAATTTAAGTTGTAGCATGTACTGCTTGCTGCGCCATCTATCTGGCACCCATTCCTATCATATCTGGTACTGCTGCAACCATTTCAGCACTGTCCATTGGCTCCAACATTGCCTTTTGCCTTCTGGACACTTAAGTGGCCTCCTGGTCCCAAGTACAGTGGCTCAAATAAGTGTCCCAATGTTTGGCCATTTTGGAAAGACTTGACATTTGCAAAA
>JBBPQW010001089.1:0-10300 GCA_038092695.1 Boletus rubropictus | reverse complement strand
AGACGTCATTTGCTTCAGATCTGTTCAAGAAAATCCTTTACTACCATGTCCCTGGATGTGCAAAATATCAGTGTTCACTTCCTAGCACTTCAATGATGAAAGCTTCACTTCTCAGCTTCAATTCGAGATTAAGACCCTGTTTCTCTAACTGCTATATTTTTTTTTGTTTGAAGGATGTAGAGAGTCTCTGGTTTTCAACCCTTTTTGCACCACCTAGTAGGGTTGTTCAAAGTAGGAAACAGCCCCAGTTTTGGGGCTGTTTTGAGGATGGTTCTGAAAATAGTCTCAGTATTTCAAAACTACATTGTACTTTGACATACCCTGTTTTAACATGGTTTTGCAGTTTCCACAATCTCAATTTCAGTTGGAGTCTCAATTTTATTGCAATCATTGAGTAAATGATAACAGTGAGATTTCCTTGCTTTCTTCATTATGCCTTTCTAGCCTGACCACTAAAAACTTGCAGAGATCCTAATTGATACTAGGCAACTGCATGAGTATGGATAAGCCACATGGGTCATGAATATGGGCATGGATGGGTATGGTGGATATTTATGTACAATATTACATATTTTATTCTTTTTTTGGTATACTTTTGGTACATTTTTAGTTGACTACACTCTTATCCCACATTTTGTGCACTAATTGACTCCACTATGTTTTTGTAAAGTTTACTAATCAAATCAAAATACTAGTCTTTACTTATATTAAAGTTATATATTGTAGAATATTCATTATAACACAATAGTGTGGCAATATTTGAGTGACTTTATATCATTGTATGTAATATTTGTATATTTATATTAGTGTATATGGGCCAATAAAATATCTACACCTATATTTGATTTAAATTCTACTTTCTAATTCAAAGCATATATATATGTATACTAATATGATAATATACTCTATTGCATTGGCTATATAGTATTACGCTTGGACTGGGTAGGTACGAGCGTAGACTTGACTAGCTCAATCCACATATTGTTCTAAGTGTGCAGATGCAGCTTAACCCCTAACTGCAATGGAGGATTTGGGATAGGGACTATGTTGAAGGATCCAAGGGATTAGTTGCGAGGATTTAGCAGTATATCCAAGTAGATCTAGTCTAAGGAGTACTGTGTACAGGGCAAGGTTTATATACCAGTATAAACCAAGCACAGATCAAGTTTGTAAAAGGAAATAAAGAGATTGTATGACTTGAGGGTGAATGACCATAGGCCAAAGATAAGTGATTGGAGAAGAAATGGCCATTGGCCGAAGAGAGTCATACAAGATAAAGGATAAGAGATAAGAGATAAGAGAAAGCTCATAACTGAGGAATCAGCTGAGCGAGAAGTCTGAAGGTTAGCTTGTGTCCGTGGGAACAGCTAAGTGGTTATACAGTTCGCATAGAGTGAGAAATAAAGGGGAAGAAAAGAATAAACCATAACATTACCCTCCGTCTAGGTGAAAGGTTACCCAACCTTTACAAATCAATAAACCCTCCTCCTACTGGGGAGCCCATGATGTTAGAGTATCCTACGTCATCGATGACGTCATCTCCTGGGTTGGAGTTATCAGATATCGGAGTGTGAGGACAGTAGTAGGGGGGTCGTCTACGTTGGAAGGAGCGGAAAGACTGTGACGAGTGGCCAGAAGAGGAAGACGTCCTTTGTCATTGAAGGGGACAGTTAGCTTGGATGTGACCAGGTTGGAAGCGAAGACATATGGGGCATTGATAGAGGGAGCAGTTTACACGAATGTGACCGAGTCGTTGGCAGACAAAACAAGCTTCTGGGAAGTATGGGTCAGATGGGGGTAGGGGTGCTAGCGCGATTGCTCGTTGCCTGTCTTCTTCTATTGACTGTCATTCCAATTGGTCAAGCATTCTGACCTCATCTTTGGTTAAGACAGGAGTAATGGCATCATCGGGGGTGAATCTTCCATGGGAAATAGGGATGGATATGGTTGGCGATGGTGAGGGGTCTCTACACAGGGGTAAAGGAAGTGGTGGCAGAGAGGAGGTTCTGATGAATGGTGGGCTGTTATGTGATCGGTGTTCAGAGAGGTCAGCAAGGACATCCTCCATCTGAAATTGATCCATGCCGATCAGTAACTGGTCCTTGATCTTGTCCCTTGCATGTTGAGCCATCTGCAGTGCCATCCTACAAGTCGCTACAAGCTCCTTCTGTAGATCGTTATGAGGTTTGGGTAGTTGGACCATAATGTGATTGAGACAGAGGGTGACGCATCAGTTCGCTAAGAAAGATCTATATAAAATATCCAAAGGTGAATTCGTGTCCAAAGAGTGAGATAAGGAAAGGGCATAGGAAGGTTCTAAAAGTGGGATCGTCATGGCCTGAAGGCCAGCTTTGGTGGTGGGGTTTCTAAGGCAGCGGGTGTATTGGTGTTCCTGGGTGGTGTTCATGGTGGTGGTTATGGTTTAAGGATGGGATGGAGAAAACGACTGTGGGTGAGCCTTTGGATAGGCTTTTAGCAATCTTGGCGCGTTATCTAAGGAACTTTCCAGTTCCCATGAGTTATCGGCTGATGGGTATCCTTTCCATTTGATTAGGAATTTCCGCCGGGTCAGAGATCCTTTATGACTAAGGATCGCTTCTATCTCATACTCCTCTTCTCCAGTGATAAGGTCAGGTGATGGTCATTTGAAATTCGGACTATGTACATTGTTCTTGTGATAAGGAGATAAGAGGGAGGCATGAAACATGGGGTGGATCTTCCATGTTTCAGGGAGTCGAAGTCGATAGGTGATCGGAGATAGGACCTTGGTTATCGTAAAGGGACCTTCTTGTTTTGCGGCAAACTTCAGGTTTTCTACATGGCACTTCAGGTTGTGTGCTTCTAGCTAAACTTTGTCCCCTTTGGCGAAGGGTGTGAACGAGTGTCGGTTTCTTCATTTCATCGTCATCTGGGCAAGTTCATGAGTGGTGAGAGCTTCGTCTTGAGCTGTGGAGAGTCATTTCAAGCGGTTTTCTATCATGGGGAGGTTCATGTCGGAGATGACCATGGGAAGTGATCAGGGTTCATATCCCATCATCAGGAAGAATGGAGATTGTCCAGTTGTGGAGTGAGGGTGGTGGTTATGCGTGAATTCTGCCATAGGGATCTTTTCTGCCCACGAGGTAGGATTTGATCCGCAGTAGATCTGCAAATAGGTCTCAATCTCCTGGTTGACTCATTCCATTTCTCCATCTGTCTGAGGGTAATATGCTGTAGATAAGGTGAGGTCGTATTTGAGAAGTCGTCCTAGTTCTTTTGTGAAGGTGGAGGCGAACTGTGGACCTCGATCTGAAATGATTTTGTCATAAAGGCCAAAATAAGTATAGACCTTTTCGTAAAACAGCATGGTGATGCCAGCTGAGTCAATCATCATCTTCGTAGGGCAAAGGATTACCCCTTCATAAGCCCATGGTCGACCATGACCAGAAGTGAGTTGAAATTGTTGGATAGGGGGAGGTCGGTTATCAAGTCACAAGACACCTGTTGAAAGGGTCATGATGCATATGAGGGAATCAGAGTCAGGGGAGCCGTGGTTGGGTGGGTGTTGGCTTTGTTTTGCTGGCAAACAGCACAGCCTTCAACATATTTCTGAATAAAGGCGGCTAAGCCAGGCCACCAATATTCTTGTGCAATGAGTTGTTGCATTTTCAAATATCCGGGGTGTCCGGCAGCATTGTGGTCGTGATTTTGAGAAACAACAGCATGTTGGTGGTCAGGGGGAATGTAGATGCAGTTCTGATATGTAAGGATACCAGCATCGTATTTCCAATCGGAGAGTTGGTTATGAAGGAAGGATGGGATGCCTTCCATTCGTCTAAGAGCTGTAAGGACAACTGGATCATCAGGGGTTGAAAGTCAGATCTTGTCCTGTAAGGCTAAGTCTACAAGGTTAACGAAGACTGATGAGGGAAGGAGTGTCGTTGCCATGTTGTCATCATCATTCAGGGGTATCAAATTGGGTCATCGTGAGAGAGTGTCTGGGCTGGATGATAGTTTTCTGGATACATGTGTCATCTGGAAGTCATAATCAGCGAGGTCTAATAACCATCTCACTTGTCGTCAGTTTAGGTTCTGGGGTTTTCTGAAGTATGTCAGATTTTTATAGTCGGTGAAAATCATCACCCTATGTGGCATTCCCTGAAGGTAATGACACCATGTTTTCAGTGCCCGTATGACGGCAAGCAATTCTCTGTCAAATATGTCATAATTTCGTTCAGCAGAAGTGAAAGTCTGGAAGATATAGGTGCAAGGGTGCCATTCTCCATTGGAGTTGGTCTGTAATAATATTCCTCCAGTGGCATACTTGGAGGTGTCGGTCATGATAGCGAATGGTCGTTTGAGGTTCAGCATAGCCAGAACCAGTTCTTCTGTAAAGATTATCTTCAGCCATTTAAAGGCTTTTGCATGTCATGGCCCCCATTCCCAGGGGTGGTTTTTTTCGTTAAGTCAAGGAGGGGTCTGGTGATGTCAGAGTAATGAGGGATGAATCGTCTATAGAAGTTAGCAAATCCTAGGAAGGATTGAATGTCTTTGACTTTCATCGGGGTCGGCCAGTTCTCAATCCCTTTTACCTTGACTGGGTCCATGGCGACATATCCTTGCTTTATAATCATGCTGAGGTATTCAACTTTGGAGCGGTTGAAATGGCATTTCTCGAGCTTGAGACAGAGGTCGAGTTCTTTCATGTGTGCTAGGACATGTCGTGTTCGTTCTTCGTGAATCATCATATCTCCTGAGAAGATTAGCAGGTCGTCCATATAAATCACTAGCCATCCTTCCGCTATCATGTTCCTGAAGGAGTCGTTCATAAATCTCTGAAATGTGGGGGGTGAGTTCGAAAGACCAAAGAACATTACGTTCGGCTCATAAAGCCCCTTATGAGTAATAAAGGTGGCTTTCTATTGGTCTCTGTCCTTAATTCTGATGTTGTTGTAGCCCCATCATACATCGAACTTTGTGTAGACGTTAGCATCCTTCAGTTTATCAATGAGGTCAGAGATTAGTGGGAGGGGATAGGTGTCTTTGATTGTGTGTTCGTTGACATATCTATAGTCTTGGCAGGGTCGTAAACTGCCGTCTTTTTTCTTGACAAAAAAGAATGGTAAGGCCTGAGGGGATTTCAAAAGCTGTATCTTTCTGGTTCAGAGGTTTTCTTCAATAAAGGCTTCTGTGGCCTGTCGTTCATCTGGGGATAGCGGGTATACTTTCGCTACTTTCGGGACAAAGGAGTCGTCCAGGTTTATCGGGTGGTCGTAAGGTTGTGAAGGAGGGACGTGATCAGTAGCCTCCTTTTCAAAGATCATTTTAAACTCCTCGTATTCAGCCAGGAGTGTCAGTTTCAGTTTCTTTTTCTCAGCTTCTTCAGCAAGCTTCGTGGCTGTTGTGTATGTGCAGAGCCACTGCGTTCGTCGGGGTCGGGGAAGTTGTTGTACCTTCCAGAGTACCTTTCATTCCCAATCTGTGTGCTTTCTCATCCTTCTGATCATTTGTTCTGGGGTTGTGATGCCACAAAAGCTAAGGACCTTTGTGGTGGGTAAATCAGAAGATCTGAAGCCTTGGTCACCTCGTTCAGTATCATCGAGGTCATCGACTTTGTTGGGGGGTGAGGTGTCAATCTTTTCTAGCACAAGTTGAGCTACTCAATCTCCAGCGTCAATTTTCAGGTCTTCCTTTCCATGGTTGAATAACAGGATTTTCAGGGGTCCTCTGTAGTCAGGGTCGATTACGCCAGCACCTGTTTAAATCATGTGCTTTGAGGCAAGCCCGCTTCGTGGGGCAAGTCGGCTGTAGGTTCCTTCGGGGAGACATACAGCAATCTTCATATCAATCAATCCCTTGTCCAGAGCAGGGATGGTTGTCGGTTCAGCAGCGTACAAGTCATGTCTGGCCACATGCTTTGATCCTTTCATGGGGATCTTAGCATTTGTTGATAGCTTTTTGACTTTGAACTTGGAAGCTTTAACCAAGCAGATGTATTGTCAAGGCTTCTGCTGGAGGGATGAAGTCGTTTGGTAGAATTCAGGGGAAAGGTCATGGGAGTCGTGGATGTCAAGCATCCCTTTCATCCAGTTGATTGTCGGATTGACCGATTGAAGCCCAGGCATTCCCAATATTGTTGTCTGTCATCCACAATTCATCACATAGAACTTGGCTTTGGTGATGATGGAGTCAGTTCAGAAGTAGAGCATTGTCTGGTACTGGATGTCTCCATGTTTGTTCTTGGAGGTGTCAATGTTCTGTACTTTCATTGGGTGAGACAATTTCTCAATCGGGAATTGGTGTCATTTCGTGAAGCTCCAATCTAAGCAGAAGATCTCTGCTCCATAGTCAATAAGGGCTTTGGTTTCAATGTCTTTTTCGCTCTTTCCTGTAGCCATAAACTGGATAGGAACTCAAAGTCCATGTTTATTTTGATCAGCTATTAATACAGGGGAGCAAGAAAGTCAGGGAGGCACTTGCATTGACGAAGTCCTCCCATCTAAAAACCCTTGTTCTTCTTTGTGGAGATGTGGGCCGTTTGTACAGCCTCTTTGTCGTCGCTTTCTTCAGTGTCCGCTCCATCTCCAGAGTCTAAGGACACTTTTTTCTTCTCAACTCACCTTGCAGCTTTTACTGAATCCTTCTTCTTCTTCTGAGTTGAAGGGCGAGTCTTGTTCTTCTTCTGTTCAGGGCAATCCTTGAATAGGTGCCCTTGTTTGTGGCAGGCAAAACATCTGCCAGTTCGGATATGTTCGTCTCATTCTTTTCACGAGAGTTCAATGCAGTCGACGTCCATTGTGTTGGGGTCGCAGTTTCATCTAGGGGTGTATGTCGGTGTTGGTTGACCTTTCTGGTTGGTTGGGTTTCGGGCCGAAAAGGCCATCAATCATTCATAGGCAGCTTGGAAGTAAAGCGCCTTTTCAAACCACTCATTGATGTAAGTGGGAGGGGTGTCCATTCCGAGGATTCTGCGGGTAAGAGTAGGTTTCAGTCCTTGAGAAAAGAATTCAATCAACGCAGCATCTTGGGTGATTTTGCTCCTAGCTGCGTATGTTCTGAAGTTTGCGATGTATTCATTGAGGGACATCGGCTTTCTATCATTCATGGTGAGCATGGCCATCTTGGCGATAGCCTCTGCCTGGGTATCAGCATATTCGAAAGAGGCTTTGAACTCTCCTTCAAATTGTCAAAATGTCCCAAAGGACGGGGTTATCTTGCTGAGGCAGTCTGCTCAGTATCAGGTGGCCCACTGGAGAGCGACACCTTCCTTCATGTAAGAGAGAGCATATGCTACCCTTTTGTCATCATCATCATAGAGCTCCTTGTTGATCAAAAGGTAAGCTTTGACAGTGAGAATGAAGGACTCGGCTTTTTCATAGGATCCGTCATAAGCCTCAGGTGCTCCAATCTTGAGCTCAGTGGGTTTCGTCGTTGACATCTTGGTTGAGGTTCTGGTTGCAGCGGCTAAAGTGCTCTGTCCTGCGGTTCATTTGGGGTGCTACGAGAGTTTCTTTGTTGGCTCTGCAGGTTGTCATTCGGCTAATCCTTGGGGTTCTTCCTCCAAGTTTTTGATCAGTGATTGGGGTTTTTCCTCCGATCTTCATCCGTGTTCTGGTTCGGAGTCTGAGGTGTCAAGAATAAGAGGGTCAGGGTGTTGGAGCTCAAGTGGGGATATGCATAGGGGTTTCTTGCCCTTGGGCGTGGACTTGGGGTTCTTCGAGGACGAAATCTTTCAGTGGGTAGTCTGGTCAGCAACGATGGCTGCCAGTAAAGAAGAGACTAGATCTTTTGTTACACTTGGACCAGGTAGGTACGAGTGTAGACTTGACTAGCTCAATCCACATATTGTTCTAAGTGCGCAGACACAGCTTAACCCCCAACTGCAATGGAGGATTTGGAATAGGGACTATGTTGAAGGATCCAAGGGATTAGTTGCGAGGATTTAGCAGTATATCCAAGTAGATCTAGTCTAAGGAGTACTGTGTACAGGGCGAGGTTTATATACCAGTATAAACCAAGCACAGACCAAGTTTGTAAAAGGAAATAAAGAGATTGTACAACTTGAGGATGAATGGCCATAGGCCGAAGATAAGTGATTGGAGAAGAAATGGCCATTAGCTGAAGAGAGTCATACGAGATAAAGGATAAGAGATAAGAGATAAGAGAAAGCTCATAACTGAGGAATTGGCCGAGCAAGAAGTCCGAAGGTTAGCTCGTGTCCGTGGGAACAGCTAAGTGGTTATACAGTTCACGTAGAGCGAGAAATAAAGGAGAAGAAAAGAATAAACCATAACATATAGTATCTGAATAAGTTTTGATTCAAATCACTTGTTTAATTTGCAGCTACTAGTCATCTCTAAAACCTAAATTACCAAAGATAAATGTGATTTTCAGATGGTATATTGCAAGAAATAGTTTTAGAATGGTTTAATTCAAATTAATCGCAAGACTTTTCTAGACTATTTAAAATCAATTTTAAATGGTTTAGTTTGGTAATTTGGAGTTTCCCTTTAAAAAAGACTAGTCTAGTTTTGATTTTTCCTAATATATATGAGACTAAACTAGTCTTTAAAACACTATTTTTCATGATTTTTTTTGTATTTTACCTTTTCCTATGTTCCTTTACTTTTTCTACATTTTTTCTATAATCTCTTCTCTCTCTTTTAGAAACTTTTAGAATTACTTCTTTTGTTCCAGCATTAGTTCATATACTATAGTAAATAAATTTATAGATTACTCATGGGTTTTTATATTTATAATATATCCACTACTAATCCATGAAATATATCCATACTCATATTATAGATATGAGTAATTGGTGATTATGAGTGTAAATATAGATCCAAATATCCATAAGTATACATATGCAATTCCCTAATCTTACTTCTGTTATATCAAATCCTATAATCTTACTAATTCTCCCACATCTGAATTAAGCTCCAATTATAACTTTGATAATCTTTAATGGACTTTTGCAAATGAGAACACTCGTTGGAATGAGCCCTAGAGATAGTAGAGAGGTGGAGACCAGTGGTGGAGGCAATGAAGGAAGCAGAGTAACCAGAATCAAGCATGGCCAAGATGATATTTTTTTGAGTAGAAGTAATAGATCTTATAATGATAAAGATTGGGAATAAAGAGGTGTGTGAACTTTTTCAAACTCAGACATAATATTTGTATGTGTATCATTGTTTGTAGGACCAAATAAACACAGATATTCCTATATTTAACTTACATTTCACTTTCAAAGCTAAAAGTAAATAAACTCTTACAATAGTATAGCCATTTTACAATTAACATATCATATCTCCACAGTTCCTGGGCTAAATCACATGACCAAAGAACCAATTTGTAGCCATTAGTTAGCACTACATCCTGGCCCATCAAGCTAAGTGAGATTCCCATGTCCTCTAGTGCCATATTGCATTTAGTACAAAATAGCCAAATATTGCAAGGGTTTTTCACTCATTGTATCTTAGTAATATATATTAGACATTAAAATAGAAACAAAGGACACAATAAGGTAAAATATTTTTGATTATATATTAGTAAAAATATGCTAATACTACAGTTGACTTCTAATAGAATATGATATTATTATAAATAAAAGTAAGAAGATATATTAACAGCTTTAATAGCTTGAAAAAAAAAAAACATAATACAAGTATTGTTATAAAGAATGATAATATTGAGGAATTTTAGCACCATGAGCTCTTTTAGGCTCAAAGTTCATCACTTTTAGAGTAAAGCCAAACTTACTTACTTTAATAGTAAAAAGATTACTACATTATGGAAATGTTTTTAATAGTGATTTAATATTTTTTAATATTTACATCTGATTATATATTCTAGTTTGTTTATTGAAAGGAAAAGTAATATTTTATGTAAATTATAGATATTATAAAAATAAAAATATTTAATCTGAATTTAAAATAAATACTCAATATTGTTATATCCTTAAAAACATAATATTAGCTGGCCAACTCATAGTATATACTAACTGCTAATAAAAATAAAAATAAAAACTATAGCATATTAATTATATATAAAAATTCAAATTCTAAGTAACAAGTAATCAAAGCTAAAAAGAATCTAGCAATAAATACAAGTCTTTTTATATTATAAATAAATATGCATAAATTAAGCTGTATGTGAAATTAATTATCATGTTTAGTAGACAAAAATGAATAAAACTGTATAAAATAATACAGAAATAATAAATATAGAAAGGAGTGAAAATTCAGCAAATTATAAGGGATAATGTTATATTCTAGGTTGATTTAAACTTTGTTATATGCAGATTCTCATAATTATGTGCTCA
>JBBPQW010001088.1:0-10303 GCA_038092695.1 Boletus rubropictus | reverse complement strand
CTACTATCCATCTCTAGAATCAGAATGCGGTCCCTGGTGGCTCGAGCGCTGAGGCACTCCATGGAATTATGGTATCCATCCCGCTCGAAGAGAGCATCGAGGGCGATGTTGGCTTTGGCAACTAGTTCTTTTGGGGTAAGGTCCGAAAGGCTGGTTCCGTCGCATTTGAGGGTTACTTGTTGGAGTTTGGCCTCACTCTTCGCCAGGATCTCCTGCTGGTGTCTATTGAGTCCTTGTCTGGCAGCGGCTGCATACGAGGTTGAGGTCATGGGAAGCTGGGGGGCTGTGGAGTTAGGGCGGGTTAGGGTGTTTAGAGTGGCTTCGGTTTGGTGGGCATGTTTCTTGAGTTCAGCTAGAGAGCTGTCAATGGTTGCTTTTGTTTCTTCGAAGAGCCTAGAGAGTTTTTCAACCTGGTGCTCACAGCGTTCAATGGATTTTTCCATTTTCCGTATCTGTTCGTCAAGGGGGTGTGGTTCCTGGGGTCCTAGTGGCTGGGGTTCGTATGCACTGTCCAAGGCGATGGCGATGGCACTGAGGACCTCTTTGTGTAAAGCACTGAGGTTGGGGCCGACGATTACGAATTCCATGAGTGCAGTGATGAGAGAGGGTATGTCAAGATGGTTTTCGTCGAGTTTGAGCCCGTGTTCCCCGAGGAGGCGACTAGCCTCCATTGGGGTCCGCCGTATGCTTTCATCCCCATGCATGGATATCAATTCGTCCTTGGATGGGTTACTGAAGATAAAGGATTTTCTTCCAGATCTTTCTCCTAGTTTCATTCGAGGGTTAGCGGTGGGGGGTCTCCCTGTGGGCGTGGGGGCCCATGCGCTGGACATGGGGTTGTCGGGGATTGGTTAAGAGAATGGGAATTAGTGGTGGGGATTGTTGTGGTTAGGTTGTAATAGGTGGTATGTCGAGGTGGGGAAGGGGGGATTAGGGGTTTGAAGGTGCGTAGGTGCGATGTTGCTGGGATCTTGGGCGATATGTTCCTTCCTTACCGAAAATCTTTGGGGTCCTAGTGGGGGTGCCACGTGATGCAAAGGAAAGAAGCTTCATCTATAAACATATTCACTGCTCCAGAGTCTAACAGAGCCCATAGAGTTCTTGTCCTCCATTGGGCTTGACTCTGGTATGTGATGGCCACCAGAGGAGAAAAGTCTCCTCCATACATTAAAGAACTTTTTTCTGTAGGGATTTTGTTAGTTAATAGAGAGAAAGAGAAGATATAGTTCAACAGGGAATCAAGCATGCTATTGTTTGAGTCCAGCACTGAGCTCCGTGAAGGAGACCCCCTTTTGGACTTTGAACTACCTGATATTAAATATGTAAGAGTAGAACTAATTGTACATATAGGAAAGTCTTCCTCGCAGCACAGCTCAAGGTCCTTGGATTCCGTTCCCTAGAGTGGCCAACTGGCCGGCCCATCCGAATTACTTACCATAGGCGACTGGGTTTCCCCAGAAGGACACTCCCGCTCCGGCTGGCCTGCAGAGCTTTTGCTCCTGAGACCCCACTCAGAAGTTGAAAAAGAACAGGGATGAGGCACCGAAACTACGGGTTTTTCCTTGGTGATAGGGCTGTTACTTGTCTTTGGGACTTCTCTGGTCTTCTGCCCAGCTGTACTACAAGTAGGACTATAAATAGAACTCACTGCATGCGAGACACAGTCTGATTTTACATTTGATAGTACTTCATAAATATTTCTGAGCACTATCATAGCCCAAAAGCCAATCGTGAACTATTTTTTCTTTATTTTCTTTTCTGCTTTTTTCTTCCTTTTTTATTTTATTAGGTCTGTGTCCACTGAACACCCTACTGTTCAGGGACTACTTCCTTTTAAAGATTTTGCAGCTTTGGCTTTCGCTTCAGCTGTAAATACATCGAGCCAATAGGCTCAAGCTTCTTCTCCCATGTAAGCTTGCTTACTTGAGGTGCTGGGAGGCACCTGTACTTGCGCAGCTTTTACAACTTCCATACTTGTTCATAGGTCCCCATATCTTTGTTGAGGACCCATGTGCCAATAGCCTGGTTTTGAGCCCTAGGCTAGGGCTGTCCTTGTGGAGGCTGTGGCCTCCGATTGGGGTTCTGTGGGCAATCCCACTTGATGTGTTCAGGTTTTCCACACCCGAAACATGTCCTTGTATCCAGAGCAGTTTTCACCGTGTCTATGGACATTGGGGCTCCTCTCCCCAGTGGGGTGCCTGTTTGCATAAAGCGGGGCAGCTGTCCCCAGGGTCCAGAAATCCACAGCTTCTGGAACTGTCCTTGTTGTGGCTGTTGGCCACCACAGCCAAAGTTCATACCGCATTCTATTGTGGCAGATTCGAATGCTCAACCTATTCTCCTGTAAGCCAAGATTAAACTTTGTAACCGGTCTTCTTCTACTGGTGTGTTCATGTGAACCTGTAGATAAATTCAGGGGTCCACTCCCATTTTGAGCAGGTTTATTGTGTGGTGCTCCTTCACGTTGGCCTGTCTTGACAGAACGTCAAATCTTTGCAGAAAAGCATCAACCGGGGTGTTATTTTGCTTGAGGTTTTGCAGAGTCCTCAAACTCTCATGTGTGAGCACATCTATCTGGAAGTGCTCCCTTATGTCGTTAAGGAGCTATGCCCAACTTGGCCAGGCATCATCTCCTCAGCGAATGCCTTGCTGGACTTCCTCCTCATCATTGCAATACTGCTTCAGCCAGAGTCTTGTGTAGGCGGCCGCTTTATCCTTCATTCGGGAGAGGACGGCCACCGTCCTCAACTTGTCTGAGTCCCACTTTTGCAGCAAGACCCAAACCTTGACACTGGCGATCCAATTGCGGAACTTAGATTGCTTGCCTTCCCAATCTCCTGGGTCAGCAACCTTTTTCGTTATAGAGGCACTTTTCCTCTTTTGGTCTTTTAAGAAGGCAGCTAGAAGCTTGGCTAGCATTTCTAATTGTTCCAGCCCAATGAGTAGCTGGTCCTTGGCTTCTTGGTATACACCAAGTCCTAGTTCCACTGTGGTGGTACAGGTTTGGATAAGATTGTCTTGTAATGGAGTGGTTTGACATGGCATCCTAGCAAGGATGTGGTCTAGATAGAGGGTGATGTGATGGTTCTGAAGAAAACAATGGTATAAAACATCTAAAGGAGAATTGGTATAAAAAACATGTGACAGGGTCATGGCTAAGCTGGGGTTGAGTAGAGGATTAATAAGGTCATTCTTGAAGGTATCTTTATGAGAAGGGTTGCATAGGCAAAGCATAAACTGGATGTGAGTAGAAGTCATTGTTAAGAGGGTTTCTTTGTTTTGGTGGTTTGTAAAGGTTGAAAGAATGGAGGGAATAATGATGGGTGAACCTTTTTATAGACTTTCAGGAGGTCAGGGACATTATCAAGGAACCTTTTGGGTTCCCATGAGTTATTGGCTGATGGATATCCTTTTCATTTGATAAGGAATTTCCAGTTCATCAAAGATCCTTTGTGACTAAGGACCACTTCTATTTTGTATTCTTTTTTTCCTGTGATAAGGTTGGATGGTGGTTGTTGGAAATTTGGACCATGTACATTGTTTTCATGATAGGGTGATAAGAGAGAAGCATGGAATATGGGTGGATCTTATATTTTGAAGGGAGTCAGAGTTAGTGAGTGATCAGGAAAAGAACATCTGTAATAATGAAGAGTTCTTTATGTTTTGAGGCAAATTTCAGGTTATCTATGTTATCAAGATCACCCAACAAGTGTTAGGGCCTAAAGCAATGAATTCCAAACGTAAGGAAAAGAGAAACATAGTACAATACTGACTGCTTATATAGTACAGGACTTATGCACACAGACCAGCTTAGGGCCGGCATGGAATATGCTAGAAGGTTCCGATAAGATCCTGGTGGCTGTGTGATAAGATAAGATTAGATAAGATGGGGAAAGGATAGCATTGTTATGGTACAAGTATAAGGAAAGGAAAATAGAGTTCTGACATTACCCCCTTTTTAATGCTATTGCTCTGAAACAGCAGGGATCTCAAACAAGTGTGAAGGGAGTTTTACAAGTGAAGCAGCATAAGCTTTGAAGGTGGGGTTGTTAAACAAAGTGTTTTTTCCAGTACAAAGAAGGCAGTCACAGTTGTCAGGGGTTTCTTGGGTATTTTGGTGAATAGTGTTGGAGTTCTCCTTGAAATACTTCTTTAGTGTGTCTTTTGCATGCACCAAATTTTCTCTAGGTTCCCAGGTATGATCTTCGTGTGGATAACCTTTCCAATGTACAAGGTATTCGGTTTTTCCTCGATGTGAGTGACCGTCGACGATGTAATCAACCTCATACTCCTTGGTGTGCTTTACTACGACTGGTGGTGGGGGTGACGGTTTGGCTTGAGAGGGGTATTTTCCATCTGTATAGGGCCAAAGGTGGGACTTGTGAAAAATGGAATGGATTCCTCGCCATGTCTTTGGGAGTTCCAGTTCATAGGCTGCCAGGCTGACCTTTTTGAGGACTTTGAATGGTTCATAACGTTTATCCTCAAGTTTCTTGGTAGGTTGGTCAGAGCGAATGTGCTTTCCATCAACAAGGACTTTGTCTCCAGCCTTATATTCCGTAGGTGTACATGCTGTTTGATCATAGTACTTTTTCATATCAATGGTGGCTTTTTCCAGAGCAGCTTTGACCTATGCCTGTGCTCCTTTCATCCGGGTTATGAACTCGTGAGCTTCTTTGCTCTTTGTGTTCCATTTATCGTTGATTGTGATTAATGGCTGCTGCCCATAGTTGAGCAGAAAGGGCAAAGATTGAGTTGCACTACTTGTCTTTTGGTTGTGCACAAACTCAGCAAAAGCAAGCCATTCAACCCAATCATTTTGATGGTGGTTCACATAGAGTTGAAGGTACAACTCCACTTTGGAGTTGATCCGTTTGGTTTGACCATCGGTCTGTGGATGATAGGCCGTTGATGGATTTCCTTTGATGTGAAGGAGTTTATACAAATCAGTTATGAACGCTGACACAAATTGTGGACCACAGTCTGAAATTACTTTTTTGGGAGTGCTATGGAGTTTAAATACATGGTTGCAGAATATTGTAGCAACCCCCTTGGCTGTAATTGTGGAGAAGACCAGGAATAGATGAATTATCTTGGAGAATCTATCTACAATTGTTAGGATCACGTCCTTGCCTTGTGATTCTGGCAAAGGGCCAATGATGTCGACTGAGATGACTTCCCAAGGTGAAGAGGGGATTTCATTTGGGATAAGCGGCATGTGAGCGGGGACCATGTGGTTTTTTGCTTTTTGGCATTGGTCACATCCTCGGACATATGTCTCAAGGTCTTTCCTCATGGTGGGCCAGTAGTTACATGTCATGATAAGATCATGCGTTTGGTGAGCTCCTGGGTGACCAGCAATCAGATGAACATGGTTTTCCCATATGATTCACTCTCTAAGCTCTTTGACCCATGGTACATAGAGGAGGTTTTTCCAATGAATGAGATCATTTTTCTTTGTCCAAGAGAAGTCATTTTTTTCTAGCCCTTCAGTGGCATACTTCTCGGCTCGTTTCTGGTATTGGGTTATCTGTGACTCTATATTTGACCAGGTTTGTGCATGATTTTCCAATGCTTCGGGTGAAAAGTAACTTGCCCACTGTTGCACTTTATTCTCAGCAGATGATTTTGGAGTAAAAAGTTGATTGGGGAGTAAGATCTTCTGTTTATTGTCAGATTCTACCCCCTTTTCATAATCTGGCCTCCAGGACAGAGGATCTGCTGGGTTTGTCTTGCCAGATTGGTGCTTGATGGTGAAATCGTATTCTTGTATGATTTGCTGCCATCTAGCTTGTCAGTGTGATAGATCAACCAGCTTTTTAAAGTACTCCAAGTTTTTATGGTCTGCTAAGACCTCGAACTGGTGTTTGGGACTGAGTAGATATTGTCACCACTCTTTCAATATGAAAATCACTGCCAGCATCTCTAGATCTGTGGCATGGTAGTTTCTTTCAGCATCATTAAGTGAATGTGATATGAATGCGATGGGGTGCCAAATCCCTCCTTGGTTTTGTGATAGGACTGCATCTACACCAATTCCAGAACTGTCCGTTTCTACTCAGAACGGATTGTTATCAGTGGGCATAGTGAGCGCTGGTGCAGATGTCAGCATCTCTTTGAGCAAGTCCATCGCTTTCTGATGTTCCTGGGTCCATTTGAACTCCTTTAACTCAGATGTGAGCGCATTAAGAGGTCGGGCGATTTGAGCAAAGTTTTTAATAAATTGTCTGTAAAAATTGAGGAAGCCTAAGAATCCCCACAACTATTTGCGTGTTTTGGGAACCAGCCAATCCTTAATCGCCTGAATCTTCTTGGGCTCCATCTTAACCCTATCTTGCAAGACAATGATGCCAAGGAATTCTGTTTCCTGGACTTCGAAATCACACTTGTCATGTCACAAATATAGGTGCTCTTGTTGGAGTATTTCTAAGACCTCTCGGACTATACATTGATGTTCTTCAACTGTTTTGATGAAGATCATTATATCATTGATGTAAACTACTACTACACCATGATCTATTAACTCCTTGAATAGCAAGTTCATCATTGTTTGAAACGTGGCAGGTGAGTTCGTAAGTCCAAAGAACATTACGAGTGGCTCAAAGAGCCCTCGGTTAGTGTGAAAGGCAGCCTTCCATTTGTCTCCTTCAGCCATGTGGACGTTGTTATATCCCCACCTGATGTTGAACTTTGTATAGTATTTAGCAGATTTGAGCTTGTCTACTAGTTTGTTGATCAAAGGTAGTGGATACCGATTTCGCACTGTTACCGTATTTAGCTTTCGGTAATCTTGTACTGGTCGAAGTCAGCCATCTTTCTTCTTAATGAAGAAGAATGCTGAGGCAAAGGGACTTTTGGAAGATCTAATTCATCCCAACTTTAAATTTTCTTCAAGGAAAGTGTCCAATTCCTTTTGTTCACCTGGATCTAATGGGTACGTCTTACAATCTATGACGTGTTCTCCTGGCATTAATTCAATAGCATGGTCCCAATGTCATTGTGGTGGTAGCTCATCAAACAACTCTTTAGCGAACACATCGGCGAAATTGTGAATATAGGCTGGAGCAGCCTCCTCAAAGGTCTTTTTCTTCTTAGTCGCATACTCTTTAGCAGCGATCTCAGTGGCGGTGTTTCTAAAGTACCACTCAAGATCTGACTGGAACAACCATTCGCCTTCAGAGTATTTGACTTCAAGTTCCTCATCATCGTCATTTTCTGTTTCCTCGAGCTTAGGCATGTGATCATTTTCACACCTAAATTCAATTCGGCCAGTTTTCCAATCTATTTTTGGATTATGAAAACATAACCAATTGTATCCGAGGAATATAGGATTGTGGCTTAGACTAGTTATGGCTAGAGCTATCTTTTTGCTATGATCCAAGATCTTGAGCTCGACTACCGCAAACTCTGTAATACTTCCTGCCTGATTTAATAAACCATTGGCATTATATACTTGAATGGGGCAAGGAAGTTTCATGGTCTATAGGCCATTCTTCTCAACAAACTTCTTATTGACGGCAGAACCTGTGCATCCTGAGTCAATTAGAGCTTTAGCTTCGAGAGCCATGCCATTGTCCAAATGGATTTTGACAGGTACCTCTAGGCTATTTTGAACTCTTCATTGTTCTGATGCCTTTTTAAAATGCGGTTTCTTTTGTAGGTCGTGTAACACCCACGTGGACTCCTCGATGGACATGTTCCAGAGGTTAGCTAGTAGATCCCTGTCTACTTCTGGATGTCACTCATCATGTACAAATAACCTAAGGTGTTCAAGCGCACGCTTCTCGTCTTTGCTCTGCGCTTGTTGCTGAATCCATCTAATGGACCAGGGATCTCTCATATTCATCCATGAACGGTGTTTGACTTGATTAATGCCCATACTGCCGAAGCCTTTGTTGTTGTGCTCGGTAGTGTCTTCGAAGTGGCTTACTTCCACTGTTACGGGTCTTTGGATTTGTTCTATGATCAGTTGGGCGACTTGATCATTAGCATTGATTTCAAAGTCTTTATCCGAGTGATTAAAAAGAAGGATCTTTATCTCCCCCCTATAATCGGAATCTATTACACTGGCTCCGATGGCTATTGAGTTCTTAACTGCTAAGCCCAATTGTGGTGCAATACGGCCATAATGGCCCCATTCAATGGACACTTGAGTCCTCGTGGAGATTAAAGCCTGTCCACAGGCAGGAACTGTCACTGCTTCTGCCATGTACAGATCTAATCCGGCCACACCCGGAGATCCTCACAGCGGAAGTGGAACCATTCAGTCATCTTGGACCACTTCTAGGAAACCGCTCTCCTTTGCTTTCTTGACTGCCTCCTCTGTAGTGGAGCTAGGGATATTGGAATCTCTTTTAAGAATTGTTTTAGGTTGCTCCTCAACAACCTTCTTGGTCGGCGTCTTTAAAAACACCACCTTGCCTGAGGGATATTCCATCCTCAGAATTATCTCTGAGATGTTGTCAACCTCTTTGATTGAGAGTGCACTATATCTATTTACACTCTTGTTGCTACTAGGTATGTCAGACTTCATAGCTACTTCTTTTACAGGTTTCTTTCTGTGGTCCCTGCATGGCCACACCTTTCCACACTTTGCACACTCCATCTGAGGACCCTTTGCTTCAGATGAGGTGGAGGAGATGGTTTCCTTTTTCTTTGCCTTAGGTTCTTTAGGCGCTTTGCGCTCTGCAGCAAGTGGCCTGATAACCTTTGGCTTTTGGGATTGTTGAGGATACTGCCAATCCCGGGCAGTGGTGATAGACACAGGCGTGTCTAGAGCTCTCATTACAAATGGCAAACTGCTGCTCTGGTCGGGGCTCTTTATAGACATGCCTGTCATCTTGGCGATCTGTTCTATGGAGGTACTAGAGGCGAAGAGCATAGCCATTTTGCTTGAAGAGAGCGTAGTGGTTGTTGCATATATACTGGCCTCAGATACTGGGTTTTTGGGGTTATAGGAAGAAACCCATACTGGAGTCCCAACAGAGGTGGTAGCATTTACTGGCGCTATGAAGGTATTGGAAGTGAGGGGAATATCCTCATCTTTGGCATCATTCCATGAATCACGGGGAATCGGTGTGCAGGCTTCCTCATGCATGTGCCTGCGGGTGCGCTAAGAGTTAGGGTTTTGGTATTGCAGTACTGCTGCATCAAGGGATGTTTCATCCCAGATAGAGTGGGTGCCGTTGGTAACCCTTCAGCTGGAGGGGTAGAGGAGGATAGCCATGTTGTTTTAGCAGTGGGCTAGACTGCTGAGTCGGGGCTGTGGATAGGGATCGCAATGTCCAAGTATCAAAAATCCTTACAAGATGTGACTTTCAATAACTCTAGACTGAGAGCAGGAATAGGGTAAAGGAAAACTCGACTTCGTCAATAGTCTCCTTGAAGCTTCTTCTCACCGTTTGAGGGGTAGAGGCGTCCGTAGAACAAGGTTCTTATAGACCAGAACCTAGAAGACTAGGGTAGACAGGTTAAGGCCCGGTGTAGAACAACACTTTAATGCAGTGTTCTGCGGCTAGTCTATCCCAAGGGCTAGCAATGGGTGGACTGTGTATATCATCTATCCACTAACACTTCAGCAGCCCCAGCATGAGTAGGGGGTCGGCAGTACCAGTGTCCACTCAATTAACCCAGAGCGAGGGTGTAACTACATGGTAATGGATGTAATCCACTGAACATCAAGTGTCTGGGCACTGACCACTGTGCGCAATGGTCGACGCAAGCATGTTACCTAAAGAGGGACGGTGCTTGGAAAGTGGGATGGTTTCACACAAAGAGCGCTAGACCGGGTAGTGGAGAGAAGATGGAGGACTTAAGAAAAGAGGAGCCTAACGGCTAAGGATACTGTCTTCCGTTGAAGGAACGAAGACAGGCAAATTTTGAAAGGTTGGGTGTGGCACTTGACAGCACCTAGGAACTAACCATTCTTGAAAGAAGATGGCTAGGTGAGAGTAATCAAACTTGAGGGGGTGATGCAAAGTGCACCATCGCACCCTGGACTTGGAAGTTGGAGCGAGATGCTCGACAAGCTTAACATGACAAAGTGAAAAGCTGAGATGGTAAGCTGGTCATTGTGAAGAACAATGAGCAGTAGAGAAAAGGATACATTTGGAATTATATCAGGATCACCCAACAAGTGTTAGGGCCTAAAGTAATGAATTCCAAACGTAAGGAAAAAAGAAACATAGTACACTACTGACTACTTATATAGTACAGGACTTATGTGCACAGACCAGCTTAGGGCTGGCATGGAATATGCTAGAAGGTTCTGATAAGATCCTAGTGGCTGTGTGATAAGATAAGA